>CCAG010014906.1:0-35869 GCA_001077435.1 Glossina morsitans morsitans
CACACACACACACACACACACACACACACACACGCACACGTACGTACGTATATATGTACATATATATATATATTGCAATTCTATTTGTCATTTGATATCTTATTGATGATGGTGACAAACAAAAATGACAGTGAAAGTGACAATGTAAGGTGGGCAGCCAGCCGGCCAGGCAGACAAGCAGATAAATTCATTTACAGACTAATATATACACGAATGACGATATAACATGTTGACGATGATGACGATGATGATGATGATGAGAGAATACAATCACATATATAAATCTATTAATTGAAAAAGTTTTTTTTTTTAAATTTTTTAATAATTGTCCTTAAAAAATAATAATTAACAAAAAAACAAGATAAAAATAATAATAAAAAAAGAATAAAAAAAAAAAAATAAATTTTAAATGATAAAATGAAATTAAAAATATGTCTTTTTTTTAATATCAATCAATAATAATAAAGACATCATTAAATAAATGTGTATTATATTTACAGTTTAATAAAAGGTTCGGTAATAATATTATTAATATTAAAATAATAATAAGGTAATAAATAACTAAATCATAATTAAACATTATTTAATAAAACAAGTTCATATAAGAAGAAATAATTTTATTAATTATATTACAAAAGCGTGTGCCAATGGCCTTCAGTTTGAAATTTTACATCTTTTTCTGTTTTTATTCAATTTTTTTTTTTTATGATTATTAAGATTTAAGTTTAAAGTTTCTTGCAATATTCGTTGTGCACAGGAATCCTTTATTGGTTGAGAAGCCCTTGAAGAGACTCTAGGTTTCTGCTTCAACAACGTGCGAGAGCTTGAATATTGTTTCCCAGTAGTTGAGGGAATCTTATACTGTTGCAACGCCTACTGCTCCCCAATAATTACACTTTACCAAGTGAAAATGCCGGCGATATATGTGTGCAATCCGTATCGCGAACTAAAAAGATCTGCTGTATTCGCTCGTTCTCCTAGCTCTTCAGTTTTACGATCTTTATGAATCTCGTCATCTTCTTAGGTTCGGAGCGCCATACGGTGTTCGGCATTAAAAAGTGTTCGACAAACGCCTGGTATCTAGTGACGTAGATGGCCATGCATTCGCCCAGGATATGATGAGACGTTTCTTTCGTCACCTTGCAGTATCTGCATGAATCGATATCTGGGATACTAATATCCTTCAGGTGGTACCTGAGGGAGCTATGATCCCTGCAGAAGGCAGTTGCGTGAAGTATTTCGTTTCTTCGTAGTCGTAGTAGCTTGTGTGCGTGTCTGTGTGGTTCCTTGGTGCGTTATAGAAAGGTTCTGGATCTATCATAGGCCTTAGGGTTCTTCTGTAGCCGTTCATTGCCTTTGACGTCTGAATGCCTGTCTTTAGCTCCAACATAAGCTATGCCCTTTCGGGGACTGTAGAGCAGCTTGACTGTCGGAATGAAGGTAGATTAGCCCTGTCACCTGTTTTAGCTTTTTAAAAATTCCAAAGCGCATATAATGCAGAGATTGCATAAAGTTTTGCTTGAAAATCTTGAGAAAATATGTCTCAGCGACATGGTGTTTTGGACCATCGGATCGCATAGGCCAGTCTTCAGCTGCATCAGTGTACCATTTTTGTGCTGTTACTCCAGCTCCACCGATATGATCGTTCTGTCTCGTCCAGGTCCAGTACCTTAATTGCAGGCAGGCTCCTCTATGAAGTCCTACTTACCCACTCATGGAAGTTTCATTTATCTAATGTTTGCTGGTTACGATCGCACATTCCTTAGTTCTACACTGTAGTTTGTTGCATTTATATTCTTTTATATATATATGATAATTGATAGGTCTAGTATATAAAAGCGAGGATTGTACATGCATATGTCAGACATCAAGCCCTGTGGTTGGTCTACATAAGGGAAGTAAGAAGAGTATATTCGTTTTAGAATTGAGAACGCAACTTAATGTAAAAAAGGTACGCGAGAAGTATGCGTTTCTTGCACATTTATGGTAAGCTGCAGAAAATAATATCTGCGGCAAAGTTCTTGTCTATCTCAGTTTCTCTTTTAGTGACGTGAATGAATTTCAAAAAAATTTTTATGCAAATGAATTTTTGAAGAGCAACACAGACAGACAGACAGACATGACCGAATCTAGGCGGTATCTTACGTTGATTAGGAACTATATTTTATAGTGTTGTCTTCTCGGCCTCACAGTCGGAAGAATAAATTTATTATTTTGAAAGTGAATTTATGTCACGAGAGTGACAATATCAGTTAATCTGAATATTACATAGATTAGTAGACGGACCCGAATGTCTAATAAATATGCTTTCAATCGATTACTACGAATAGGTGGAATACCGATGTTTTAAAAGTAAATGATGAAAACCTGTTGCGAGACCTACGTACTCGAATATGAATTAAGTGAGGATTATGTGAGGAGATAAAATGTATCCTTATTCTATCCTTTGATATCCAGCATAATTCTAGATATTTCCTATGTAAGTTGCACTAAAAAAGTTGATGAGGTCAAGCAACCAATTTTGGAAATTAACTTTAGTGTTATTATAAGGGACATTGCCGACAACAGAAAGAAAGAAAGAAAGAAAGAAAGAATCGATTGACAGAATGGATGTTTGAAAACGAAACGAATTGAAGGAATCAAACCAACAAAACCATCAACGATGATTATCTTTTTAATTGAGTATTGAGCGATTTAATTGCAAACGTTTAATGTATGCAATCAATAACGGGGATAAATGGCAGTCAAAAAAACAAGAACACCTTTCTAGGGATTCGTTCCTAGACGGCTACTGCGGGTGCAATTGCTCGCAAGAACTATTTTGCTTACCTCATAGTTCTACGTGTATGTGTTATCTTTGAATATTGAGTGTACATTGCACAGGGTAGGTAAATTGTTTGCGTTGAATGCTTGTTGTAAGGCATTGCATTGAGGAGATACAAAATGTTGCTTCTTCTTAGATGTCGTTTGAATATTGAACGCAAGCTTATGAGAAGTGCAAAGATGCAAAAGATTATTGAATTTCTTTTGGGTACATTAGGAGTTTCGAATAATTCGAATTCGCTTTAACCCTACTGAAGGCTTCGTTGGTGTAAAATTTGATAAAATAAAATAAACTAAAAATGTTACTGTGACATGTTGTTTAGATTTCAAAATGTCAAAATTCATTAACACATTACCGCAATATCTAATAATCTTAAAAGACATTGAAAGGCTTTGGCAGAAAAAAGGAGAAAAACAAGAAAATATGTCATACGGAAATACATCCCCGTCGAATGTGGGGATTTAAAATGAGTAAATGAGTATCTTCTTGCATCGAGTCTCAGTGCGTCGGAATAAACCAACACAATTTGTTATCATATTTGCACATGTATCTATGAACTATGAACATCTACGCTACTTCGTCATGTAAATAAATATGCGTTATATTACACACATATATATATACATATGAAGTATATATATATATATATGTGTATATGGTCCATATAGTGTCGCAATACCGCAAGTACTGCTAGACAAAAACGCCATTTCCTGCCTTCGCATTCATCAACAACAGCAATAACAGCAACAATGGCAATAATAATAATAACTTTGCGCACACACGACACAAGCACACATATATGTGTCTTACATGTTACGTATATGAAATAAAAGAAAAGGAAAAAAAGAAGTTCTTATTACATACTTGCACTTGCACGAGAATGATTGTAAGCGCGCGAAAATATCACCGTTTGAGTGAGTAATAGAAGGAAACGTATATTTTATATTTATATTGCATCTGTGCGTGATACCGCAGCGACATTCCGACAAATATTGCTTTTGTAAATATTGTTTGTTTCTTCTTCTTCATAGATGCCTATCAAATGTAGATTGTGCAAGAGACGTCTCTCTCTCTCTCTCTCTCTCTCTCTCTGGGTCGTTTACTAAAAGTTATAATCTATGTCTTCATCCTTTAAGGAAGTATTTGAAGGGGAAGACAAGGAATTTCCGATATATTTCGCTCATTCATTTTCATTTGATGAAAAATTGAAAACCCTGCGTGAATTTGATAAAAGTTATGCTTCACGCGAAAATCAAAGATAATACCGTAAACGATGAAAATGTGCGTATCGTTCAAGCTTTGCGAAATTTCGTAGCAGAAATTGTAATCGCATTCGCTTTGGTCGGCTTTGATTCACCGCTATCGATATCTAATTAAATTAAGTTTTTAATTCGCTTTCAATTAGCATTTTGTGACCTTAAAAATAATACGATAATAAAACTTTTTTGGTCGTGTACTTATGCGTACACCTAATGTTGTTTGTGATATATGTGTATATGTATATATGCATGTTTCTTAATATTATCCACCCCCTACTCTTCTTCTCCTTCTTACTTTTCTTTTTCTTTCACTTTTGTCTGAATTGTGGGTACGTGCACGCATTTAAAAAAACAAAAAACAAAAAATTTGTTTTTCGAAGAAATTAAAGTAAAACAGATGCTGCTCTCGCTGCAAGGCATCCCCTTTCGATTTTGTGTGAAAGTAAATGACTCTTCCACTTCAACGGCATTAAATTTTGCCTTACAACGGTGTAAAATTGTGTCGTATTAGTGTTCTTGTTATTACTGTTACTGTCGAGTCTGTTGCTGCTCCCCAAAATAAACACGATAAGATAATAATTTTATTTATGGCAAAGTTAATTTTTCGTGTTTTTTTTTTTTTGATATTTTATTTTCATTTTTTTTATACCACTGTTACTGTTGCTGTTGTTAGGGGCCGCAAGAACGACAAAGTTACGGGTTGTAAAGAGTAAGAATACATACATGTACGTATGTATGTATGTATGTATGTATGTATGTATGTATGAATGTATGATACATTTCAATGATGAGGTTAAAGCAGCTACTACATGTACATATGTATGTGTGCTCATTCTCTCTCTCTCTCTCTCTCTCTGGCTGTTGTGTTTGTTGGTGTTGTGCAAGTATGTCGTCCATTTTTATAGCAAGTCGCCCCACTTGCATTAAGTGACAAAGCCTGCATTTTGAGCTGTAGGTATGAGTGCCGATTTATTGTGTGCACAGACAAGATATTCAACGATGAGTCGCGTCATCTATCTGTACAATTTGCTCATACATAAACACACACACACGCACTCACACAAATGCATTGATTATGAGTTGAGGGCCTAAAAATTTCTAAAATATTTCTGCAGTTTTTCATTTTCTTACACGAACGTACACACACACATGTGCATATGCATTAACAGAGTATCATATGGTGTCATTTAGCTAAATTACAAGACTGGAAACAATCCGGCCAGCACTCCCTCTTAATAACGGCATACGTTTACATGCACAAGAAACTTAAAATTCGATTTGAAAATCCGCCACCGAGGGGTTATAATAATATTCTTATCCCTTCTGTTACATAAACATTACATTACAAATAATGTAAGCGACCGCGCAACAGTTTGACTCAAGTGTTTTTGCTCGATCTATGAATTTTCCTATCGAAACCATAAGCATTTGAATAAATTTCTTAATTTCGCTTTTGACATCGGCTTTGGAATGAATGAATATGAAAATGAAATAAAAACGGAGAGTATTACAAGCCATTTGAAAGCCATTTTATTACATAAAAATTCTATAAAGGTAATGTAAGTTGGTGGTATAAGAACTTTTTAAAAAAAAAAAACTCGTACACTGAACGTGCAACAGTCCATAGGTTTTGTCAGACGTGTTTCGGAATTTAATATATCAAAATTTTTGTACGAGATCTCCTATCTGTGCGAAGTGTATGAATGAAATTTTGCATTATAATTTTTGTCAGGACTGCAACTAATTAGACCGTTCTACTAGTCCGATACATATACCTACAATGGTTATGTGATTCATTTTCATCTAATGCTTTAAGCAGATACGCATGAATTTCCTTTTATTCACTCACTCATCGCCTCTTAGACATTTAACAGTTCAGTTTGTTTTGCAAATCTTTCTTCAAATTATTGGATCAGTGAGCGATGACGATAAAATATACGGCACTTTTCGCTTTTACTGATTAGTATACGATTTTGTTTTCATTTTGTTGTTTTGTTTTTGAGTTGCGAATGCAATGATTTTTTTCGTTTATCTCTATTTGCCTAATTAAGAATGAACTACGACTGAGGTCATAATTGTAATTATGCATCTGTGTTATGCAATTTGATAGGAAAGCTAGTATTATCATATTGATGAAAGTCAATAGATTTAACTTTTAAATTTTAAATATAATAATGAGAAGAGATAATGAGTTCAGTTATAGTTAAACTAAGTTTAATAAACATTTTTTTTCTTTCACCATCATGGCAACCGCCTACGTCAAGCGAAATCCTGGAAGTATCTCGAGAATATTCCAATTTCTTTCAAACGAAGAGGTAGACTAACTCATTTGATCTTTCTTTTTTATACCCATCAGCGAAGAATGCGAGGTTTGCAACGTCCAGAAGGAAACTCTTGAGCAGCATCAAATTCTTAATCGATTTAAGCATGTGTGTCCGTCCGTCTATTTAATGTTATCCAAAAGCTATCCAAATTCGGAAGAATCATTGAAAGTTTCTGTACGTCGGTTTTGGTGTTGAAAATGGGCCCAATCGGTTCAAGGACACGCCTACTGGCAACATCTTTGTTTTTCAAAAGGAATGCTCTTTACTTACAACTAACTATAGCAGACAAATGAACAAAAAATTGAACGCATATTTTGTGGGCGATGCTGTAGAACCTGTACAAAAATGTGAAAAATTGACCATGCCTACCTAATATTGTTACTATCAAAGTTTAATTTTTTTTTCACTACCTTTATAACGCGTACCAACACGTTTCGAGAACACCATAAAGTATATAAATTCTTTGTCAGTTTCAAATTTGGAATGCTGCTAAGCATGTTCGTCTGCCCATCCGTCCGTTTGCCCGATTGTGTAGTATCTGTGGTGAAGACTCTGCCGTTAACGCAAATGCAGGTATCGCCTACAAATTTGAGAAAGAATTTGGAAGTGATCTAAACTTTTCAAAGGACATGCCTGCAACGCCCACACGCCTATACGGAAAAAACATTTTTTTTTGAAAATGGAAATCAGAAAATACAGACATTCTAATAAATGCACTGATGCACTTAAGCATGTGTGTTTGTTTGTCTGTCCATCCCTTCTCAAAAGCGTCTGAAAATGGCCCAAAAGGTCAAAGAATACGCCTATAATGCCGACACACCTACACAGTCAAAACTGAGAACACTTTCGCTTTCCGGGTCTTTTTCTCATTGCACATAAGCTACAAGATACGCGATATAAATTTCCACAAAATTATTATTATTAAGAATATCAAAATTTAGCTACGTTCACCCAATAATATGGAATATGCCGCCTGGAATATTATCCCTTTTTTCAATCTCCTATAGGATACCAGTGATGGGTATAAAAGATTCGAATATAATTTTCTTACTTGTTTTATTTTTAAAAGTCAAATAAGTCAAAATAGCCCTAGCTTCTAATCATCATATTACGTCATCCACTACCATCACCGTTATCCTATTTGTATCTACTCTCCGAATCGTTTTATTTTTGGTATCCCGTATCGACCGGGGGTTGTCGAGAGAAACATTATTCCACCATATCTGACGTCGCATTTTATTCTCCAAGTCCTTTTACTTGATACCCAACTGATTATGATGCTAAGAACAAAAACGAATCCTCCATCTAGTGGTGTCCGTCATATCTATTTTAGGATTAACACATTTTTAGACAGATAATATGTCTTCACATAACGAATGTACAGAATAATTTTCATTTTCTCTATTTTGCTTATCTTAAGAGTAATAAGCAGAAAAGGTGAAAAAAAAGATCACTTATAACTTTGTGTGGGCATGGCCGGTTTTGTCCATTTTATTAAATGGATAGTAAGTTCCTTCGTAAAGTAGGTATGGAAAATTTCATCGATCCAGTTTTCATAATTTATGAGTAAAAAGCAAACAAACACATATGCCTGCTTGAAGAGACGGAATTGCGCTCAGTTTACGCTTTACTGTAAACTTATGTTTCAACCGCCATTTCAAAAGCAACCTGCATGCAAAGAATGTTCCAATGTTTTTACCGAGATTGGAAGACGATAGATGCATTTTTGCAACCAGAGGAATGCTTACCACATGACGTGTTTATAAAGACGGACAGACAACAAGATGGAGAGACGGACAGGCTTAAAACGATTTAGAATTTGATGCTGATCAAGAATATATATTCATTTTATGGGGTCTCCAAAGCTTCCTTGTGCCTGTTGTAAACGTTTCATTCTTCAGAGATGGGCATAGTAACAATAATAAGTGAAACAAATAAACAAAAGTATCTTCCAGTCTTTAAACGCAACAAGGCAAGGCAAGGCAGTATCGTGAACCGGTTTACTGTTCACGTCGAGGATTCGACATCATTGCAAAATATTTAATTTCAATCTTTACGCCTCGATCCCGACTATCCGTTAACTGCGAAGTCCGTGGAACTGCAACTTTTTGATATCTTTATCTGCGTGACTGCGTTTGTTGTGATACTAAATCTTCTTCACTATCACAGTGTGGTAAGAACTTAGTTCGGATGCTTCTTAAGAGGAAGTTTTATTCTCTTTTCAAAGTCAAACTTTTCGCAATTTCGATTTGAATGATTTGAATAAAAAAGGAGCAAATGAAAAGGAAAATCTCAATGGCTCAGATTACGGCGGAGCATACATTAAGTACGTCGGGAAATGGCTTATATCAACAAAAAAATTTTTTTTTTAAATTCTATGCTAAGACTGGCCGGCCAGTGTCGGCCTTGTTATCGAACATATATATATATATATATATATCCAATATCAAGGTCTTTCGGAATTGCACAACAACTTAATGGGCTTGCTATGGAAGCTGACGTTCTTGTTAATATCTGTTCTTGTCTATTATGTCGAAATTTGGCGGAGCAATCTGGTTTTGCAGTTTAGCATATACATATATACATATATTATGTGTGTGTTTAAGTGTAATCAATTTGTCGCAAAGCAGGAGGGCGACGCTGTCATTGTCGGTTACAATCTTATCTTACAGTATCTTATTTCTTGATGATGCACCCATCATAGACCGCGCCCTAAAAACAGTTAATTTTTTATGCGGTTCATCTAGAGCTTCAGATAGCTTGAATGATTTGACGAAGTGGTTCGACGTTTTAGAAATGCTTATCTTACGCGATTCTGGTCGTCACTGATGCTTTTGCGTTCAGTCACGGTGCAGCCTCCACTATTTGCAATTATAAAACTTTTTCGCAAACTGAAATTATTAAGCATATGCTTCGATTTAGATTTTTCACAAGTTTTTCGATTGTTCGTCTAATTGTAGAACATGTAAAGTCACCGTTATTCAGTACAAGAAGCTTCTTAAGCGATTTGTAGGCGATGGCGACTTGTTAGTTGAAGTATGAAAAAAGGAAAAAAACACTTCTATAATAAATGTGACGGCATAACCTGAAAGTAAGCAAACAAAAATACAAAAAGGATTTTTATTTAAAATGCAGTTACTGTTATGCCTAAGGAGACTTAGAGCATATAACGAAATCAAGATTCTTCAGACACTGATGAGCTCGTTTGCATTAAATTTATTTTTTTATTAACTTTTCAATTTTTTTTTCCTTTGCTTAAAGGCCTTCCCACACTGTATCCGCACATCATTGAAAAATTGTATGTGTGTGTGCCTGTGTGTGTGTGTGTATTCTTGTGACGAGCTTAACATAAATACAAATAAAGGTAATAGAGATAAGTAATTGAACGTCAAAAAGTCTAATTCAATTAATTCATTTATAAAGAAGAAGCGATAACAGGATCAAAAAAAAAAAAACGCTAATAAATTATTACGTTCACCGATCACAACGCAATGCACGCAATGGTAAGTGCAGATAATAAGTTAATGATATGAAGTGGATAGTGGAGACCTCATATAAACCGTAAATTGGATAGAAGTGATGAACGGTGTGTTTGCTTGTGCTATACTTTAAATAAAATAAGTAAGAAATATATTACATACACTATGAAGCGAATCTTGAACACTCATCTCATATAAATTGATAGCCGTCTTCTGAATAACAACATTACCGAGACATCACCGGAACTGAACAATCTTGTTTTACAATAGAACTGAAAGTCGGAGCGCTCTCCTATGGTCCAGTCCTTCGGAATACCCAAGTTACTACAAAATCATGACATACACACGAGTATAACAAGAATACAAATTGTTTTATTTTATGACTAGCGCCCCTAAGTCTGCTTAGGTCACGCATATTAAAACACAGACGTAAGCTTTAGCTTTGCACTTGTATGACGTTCTATATGCGTTTGTGCTTTGGGGGATGACATCTGTACAAATCATTCATGACAATGCATCAGCTTTCTGTATCTCTTGGAATATACCGCTGTATACGAATATTTGTACTTTGTAGGGTCCTCAATTATCCGTCATATTCAGAAATTCGTGTAAAAAAAAAAAAAACTGTGGGAAAAGATTGTTGACTGTACATATAGACTTTCGTGTTTTTTCTTTTCGTTTATAAAGAGAAGAACAAACACGGTTTACACCCATGCTTTGTTTTATACCCATCACCAAAGGATGAGAGGTACATTCATTTTGTCAAAGCGTTTGCATCGCCCAGAAGGAAGCTTCGGAGACCCCTCGAAGTATATACACACTCTTGATCACTTGAGCGTTTGTCCATGTGGTTGTCCGTCCATTGGTGTAAGGTCTGTTGTACACATTTCGATGGAAGCAAAATTAAGCTATTGACTCTAAATTTGGCACAATTATTGAAAGTTTTTGCCAAATCGATCGAAGGTCACGCCTACAGTACTATGTAAAGTCAAAACGCCTCCGTTTTTTAAACGCATTGAAAAATTGGTTTTTTGCTCATTACTCATAAACTATAGCAGATACGTGGGCACAAAACTGAACGCAAATTCTATGGGCAAAAATGAGAAAAGTTGACCACGCCTACCCAATATCAAAATTTAATTTTCGTTTTGAATACCGCTTCAAGGATTCCATAAAGTATATAAATTCTGCGCTAGTTTCAAATTTTGAATGCTCCTACGCATGTCCGTCTGTCCATCTGCCTAATTGCGTAGTATTTGCGGTAAACATTCGCCCGTTAACAAATTTGCAAACGTATTTGCAGGTGACCCAAATTTTTCAAACGACGTAACGCCCACACGTCTATGCGACAAAAACTTTTAATTTGAAGATAGAAAACAAATCAACTGTGCCCACTCCATATTGTAGAGCATGAGAATTTAGTTCCACTATTTTTTTTGTTTTTTTTAGGATAACGGTGACGGGTATAAAAGTTTCGGTCATGACTAAATATAATTCTTTTGTTTTTTTCTTTGCTAGCGCTGAGAGGCAACAGTTCAAGTACTCATATTTTTAGGAATTGAAATATAATCAAGAATTTCTTTGACAGTCAGGTAAGCAAAACGATATACCTAAAGTGTACTGTGTGTATGTATATATGCGTACACGTATAATGTTGTCTGTTTTTTCCCCCTTTTTTTAAAAGTAGTTAATTTCCTTGGTTATATTAGCATTCCTAACATGTCTGTTTGGTCGTTTGGTGGCTTTTGATATAGTCTTTAAGGTGTTGCTTTCTGGTAATGTAATCTCTTCGTTTCGTATTGTATTCAAGTACAAGCTACACAATGTCTACATCCTCGCCAGGTCCACGTGAGATAAGGAGGGGCCACATTTCTCTTTAATCTAGTCATATACTCAAGCAGAAGGTAGAAAAAACGATCTACACTGTTCGTGTGTGTATCCGTGTGTGTGTGAGTGTGAGAAAAGAAAGTGTCTTCAATTATTTTAGCAACTGCAGCTGTGCAAAGTACATCGAATAGTGCCTAACGTTTAATGCATGTAAACCTTTTCAAAGGTGTTTCTTAAAGTATAGAAACTTGTGAGCTTTTGCAACTTTTTTGACTCGATGTAAAAATAAAACAGAATAAATTTCATGATTTTAGTTTTATTTATCTAGGTTTTGACTGTTTTTTTGGCTGTTAATATATCCTATAGATTGTGACCTAGCACTATTTTGTCTATTGCTTTCCACTGATGAAGAACATATGTCTTGTATTAGATACATATGTACCAACCATCGATGGACAACATCAAAAAAAAACAAATATATATACATACCTATACAGCACCAGTATGCAGCTTGATCTCCCATCCATCAAAATTTCTTAACTGCTTTTTTTTTTGGATGTCTGTCGCCTATCAAAAATGACAAAACACCGTCTTATGTATGAATAACTCAATTAAAGTAAACTTATGTCACATTTTGTCAATTTCTATGTTTATTATCTGATTTTATTCCCATTTTAATTCTCAGAAAAGCCCAATAGGAATTTACTATAAGATATCAGTCCATATTTGTAATCTCATTAAAATTTAATTAAGATTCCAGTACATGTTGCTTTAACCGATTTCTTACATTTCTGAATAAACAGAGGATTTCTTTTTTTTGATACAAACAAAAAACTGGACTTGCATTCATTCTACGCTTATACTTGGCGCATATATAATTTATATACGATTTTCTTCATAGTTTTTATTCGTAATCGCTGCGACTGATTAAACCAACTTCGATTGTGAAGAGACAAAAATTTACTATCAAGTTAATGGCCAGTTAAGAGAAGATAAAGTGCTTAGCTAAGCATAGATGGAGTCATTAATAGATAAAGAAAAAAATAAAAAAAAATGCTAACCCCTTTAATTCCTCGCAATGATTGCGCCCCTGTATCTGTATAATGTACCTGCATGCAAGCATGCATGTACATAATATTGTACATAGAATTTACGTTTATATACCTGACAGACTGTTGTAACCGGCGTCAGTTGTGATTTGTGGTGGATTTGAAAGACTACGACACTCCAAGTTTTCTTTAAAATGTAAGTAAATAATATTTCTATCACGTTTGCATATATGTGTGTATGTGCACGTGCCCCTTTAGTTACCTTTAATTCTATTAATATATAGAGAAAATTAGAATTACAACAATCTTCTTTTTATAGGTAAAGAAACTCTCGAAGGAATGTTTAACGTGTTTTTGACCAAAGCGAGAGAGACACGGAAAACTCTACACTACACATAAATTGAAATTTTAATTTCAAAGGTAAGCTAAAGGTAAGCACACCGGAAGTAAAGCCTACATGGGTGTGTATGTAAAAAGCTGTTAAATTTGATATCCAAGGAGGTCGTGAACTTGTTTTTTTTTTCTTCTTTTTCGTTTTAATGCATACTCAAGCATTTTTGATACATTTTTTTCCTACCTTCGTCTCTAAAAATATGTTTATATTATATAAGAACCACAATGAATACAACATATAACAAAACATTCTCAAGTCAACAACGATATGTGGCCTCCCGTTAGAGAAACTATGAATAGAAGATTAACGTTGTGTTCTAAAATTCTTTGCTTGTCATTCCGTACAAATCCGCATTTCTGGGGATAATTGAGAGCGTTCGTCGCATATATATATATATATATCGTATTTTGTAGAGGCCGATGTCGTGGACTCTCCTCTTTTCATACTTAATATTTACTACATTGAATATGTCAATGTAGGTTGGAAAAACTTAGTGCATCCATAGGGTAGAATTTTTTATCTTCCCGAGGTGGCCGTCTAATTAAAAAAAAAAACAAGCAGGAAAACTATATTCGGTCGTGACCGAATCTTTTATACCTTATATTGTCGCATATAATATATAAAGTAAGAGGACTAAATTCTTACGCTCTACAATATCTTTATTTTCTAAATTCTATATTCGGAACAAAAGTTTTTGTCGCATAAATGTGCGAGTGTTATAAGCTTTGTAGACTTGTCGTTCGAAAAGTTCAGGTCACTTGCAAATTCTTTTCCAAATTTGTAGACGATATCTTTATTCGTTTTCGTTAACGAGAGAATCTTTATCACAGATACTAGACAGGCAAACAGACGGACAAATTTAGGAGCATTGCAAATTTGAAACTGGCAAAGAAATTTAAATACTTTATGAAGTTGTTGAAGCTTGGTTCTGCGCGTTATAAAGGTATTGAAAACGGAAATTAAATTTTGATATTCTGCAATATTGGCTAGGCGTGGTCAATTTTTCCCATTTTTGTACAGGTTCTACAGCATCGTCCATAAAATATGCGTTCAGTTTTGTGAGTAATGAGCAAAAAACCAAATTTTTATTCCATTTGAAATACAAAGGTGTTCCCAGTAGGCGGGTCCTTGGATCCATTTCGGCCCATTTTCAATACCAATCTGCGTACAGGAGCTTTCAATGATTCTGCCGAATTTGGATAGCTTTAGTTTTGCGACTAAGAGCATATTTACAATAAGCTTTACATAGATGGACAGACGGACATGCTTGAATCGATTCAGAATTTGATGCTACCCAAGAGCGTATATGTACTTCGTAGGGTCTCTAACGTTTCTTTCTGGACGTTGCAAACGTTTCGATATAAACCGCCTCATCTTTGGTTGATGGGTATAAAGAAAGCTCTTCAAATTTCCCCAGTAATATTTGCATTGTTTACAATATTATAAAACTAAACTTATATATTTTGCTTTGTAATTAGTGAGAAAACGTTGCAATTCCGAGTTGCAACAATAAGCTTTTGAATGGACTGAGCCTGCTCATTTAGTTTCAAAGCAACTAAAATAGTGAAAACTGCACAATTAATTTGTGACATTATTTGTTATAACCATCAAGCGGTATATAGGGAGGAATTAAAGTTGCTTTTCGGTTTCGTCGCTCTTAGAAATACGCATGAAAGATTCTATTAAGGATATACGTATCCTCTATCTCTATATCTATAAGATAAGGTAAATCTAGCTGTAGGCGTTCCGCCGAAAAACCGTCTGCTCCTGAAAACGCAACGATAATAAAAATTGAGAGATGAAGTGAAAGATATACTAATATATTGCCAAAGTTGCGAATGAACTTAATTCGTTATAAGCGCTCTTAATAGGAAAAAAAGATAAAATATTAAATTCATAATAGATAATAGATTGAAACCTAGAGTCAATAAATGCTAGAGCAGATCAAAAGCAAATTTTCCTAACTTAAGGTTTTTCAAGAAGTATTATATGAAACTAAATCCAGGCCCATCAAAAAGGTCAATACAGGAACGATCGGCAAACTGAATTAACAAAATTCTTCGCATTTTTTATATATTATCTTCCAACTGGCCACGCAATAATAAAATAGTGAAAAAAACAATTATTTTTAGGACATTTAAGTCAACAGGCCATTGAGCAGCTCCGTACTAAAAAATCATTTTTAATGGAAGCACTTAAAGTGTCCTTGAAAGGAGTCGAACAATAAATTTGCTGGAGAGTTCATATCATATCTATCAGATCGTGGCGTCAACGATATTCATTTGTGGTCGAATTCAAAAAAATGCTTACCTTTCAAGAGGTTCCAATGCAGCGAATGAAAATTTTTAAAATAGTAGTAGTAGTAGTAGTAGTAGTAGTAGTAGTAGCTGTAGATGAATATTTAGAGACGTCTTAACCCAATTCAGATACGATAAAAAAGAAGAATTGAAAGACCGTTCGAATATATAGATTACACTCATACTTAAGGTTCATTTTATCTATGTCTGATTTTATTATCGCTCCTTTGCAAACATTCTGAATGAATCGAAATAAACAAAAAATAATGAAATATTTTATTCTGATAAACTGATTGGAAAATTATGAAACAAAAAAAAAGATAAATAAATAAAATTCGATTTATTGTTATTTTAGCCATAAGTTCTATTCATTTATTTTTTATTCTATTTTATTTAATTCATTTTAATATTTTAATTTATTATTAATAAAAGTAAAGTTGAATTCATTCAAAGTTAACATTAGATATAATTATAGTAAAACATCCTTAGGAGCAGCAGACCATCTTTATTATGATGATAGTATTATAATATTATATTTTTAAGTGGATGAAATTATTGCTTTAGCATTTTGATTTATTGATAAGTTTACATTTATTTTTTATTTTATATTTTTATTATTTTTTTTTTAAATAATATCATTTCATCAGAGACTGGATAAATTACGTTTGGCTCGAAATACTATTGTTTATTACGGGGGGGGGGGGGGGGGATGGAATATGTTAATAAACGTAATGTTTCATTTTTTTATTATTCGCATAAAAATAATAATTGGATTGGAAAGTAAAAATAAAAGAAAAAAATAAAAAAACTTAATCTATTTTTAAGAATGGAGAGAACGTGTGAACTGATGGTTTCACCTTTCATTTTCTAAATTGTAAATATATTTAATGGGAGACTGTACTAACTCTTGGCGAGTGTCATTACCGAACTTTGATGTGTTTGTTACAGCGGATGGTCTGGAAAGGACTATATATACATATATATCTCCTCTTCTTAAAAATAGCACTAGCGAGAGCACAAATATAAAGAAAGTAAAATTTATTAGCAGCATTGTAATGGAAGACTCCCCATTGCAAAGCTGGATTCGATCTAAGTGTACACATAAAAAAGTCAATGTAAAATTTTGCTCTATTCCTTTAAAATCTCTAAATCGATATTCCAAAAGCAAAGCAACCTAAGGCTTTTCAAAGGCCAAAGTATACTCAAGATTCCTTTTGAGTTAAATATACTTTTCTTATTTGTTATTTAATAAAATGTTGACTAGACTTTTTTTCTTTTCCTTTTTAATTTAATAATTTTATTTTATTCGTTAATACATTATTATTTGCTTTATTTTTCAACTTCTTTTTATACTCACCACCGAAGCATATTTTCTTTTCGATATACTTCTGCCGTCCGTCTGTCTGTCTATTGTTGAAACACCCAAAAAAAAAAAAAAAATGATAATGAGATCACTATAATGAGGACAAGTGGGCGTGAGCGCATTTTCATCAGTGGTAAGAAATTGAAACTTACAATCTGCAGTATATATTAGCCAAACATTTTTGTATAATATTTAGCAAGGCCGCCCACTTAAAATTTTAATGAATAAATTGACATTCTTCGCTTAAGAAAAAGTGCTAACTTCCTTCCCTCTTACAAGGAACATTGAATTAAAACTTAGTATAATTATTTTCTATTACCCACGCATCAGAGCAACGGGAAAAAATACTGATTCGATAATTCCCGAAATAAATTACAATTTTTTGCATTGATTTTTAGGCGGTAATAAGTATCAAAAAATTTCCTCTAAGGTATACTCGGTATAACTTTATTTCTTCTTAATACTTCCTTGTGTCTTGACTTGTCTTTTAACATCTTACAGAGTGAGTTGTTCGACAAAATTCGGGCAACTGAATAGACGCATTAAACATGGTTATAATATAAAAAGACAACTTTAAATATACGAATAGTTTTCTTAAATAGAGAAAGCCGGTGTGAATGATCAGCTCCAATCAGTTTTCAAACGATAAATTACAACAGAGTCGAATCATGTGCGTTGAAAAACCGAAAAGAATCAATTATTTTACAATAGTATTTTGGTTGATGATTCGCTTATTCCAGCTGGTTTTTAAAAATTTTTATAGATCGACCTTGACACATTTCTCAGACGATTACTTCTGTCATTTTTTCTTTTTTTGATGGCGTATTTTTTGGACTACAGGACGCACTTCAAATTTAAAAAATAATTTCTACAATTATATATTTTAATGTTACTTTCGGATCAAAATTTTTATTTATTGTTAATATAACGCGTACTAGAAATATTCAGTTCATCTTCACTAGTCTCGGTGCTCGGTATCACTAGCCTCCTGAATGTCACCGTTCGTGTTACTTTCATCTGAACTATTGTTGTCGTACGTCGCGTCAAATTTGGAGGCGATTTATTGAAAAAATATTTTAAGACGCACCCAAAATTTGGGTCCATTTTTTTATCTAAAAAGGGGCGTCTTATACTCCGCAAAGTACGGTATATCAGACCCAATATCAGAGATATCATCGGGAGGGAAATAATAAAAATCGGTTCAGGAAATGGACGTTAATTGTAAAGGGAGGAAGAATGCACAGAGGTCTTGCTAATTCTTTCCAAGGGCATCTCTTTCCAGAATGGTTGACGTTACTGGCGTATATATAGGTGACGAGAGAGAAAGCAAACAGCTTTTAAAAATTAGCGGAACAAATGAAAATCATTGAAAAAGAAACTATTTACTGTAAAACACTATATATAGTGTCTGATCGGTATGAGAAACGGGAGCTACAAGAGAACAGTATAATGTTTATTTCTTATATCGCTTGTATTTTATTTATTTTCACAAATATTTATAACGCATAGCTACATGCATATGCACCGGAGACCCGATAAAGTACGCCTATACTTTTAATGAACGTGTAAACACCACATTTAGTCATATCTGTCTCTATGGTTATTTGTTGACGTTGTCACGATTATAATTTGTAAACTTTATCCAGAAAAAAATATATATAGTTAGCAAAATCGGTCTAGAACTACTAGAAAACCAATAATTTTTCTTTTTTCCCTAAATCATGGCCCCGAAATTGTACAGCTTTTAAATTAGCCATAAATTGAGCTTATATTATATAGGAAATAAACATAAAAACTTTCTCCTTTTCAATTTTAATATATGGCAAAATATGTCATATCATATCAAGATATAATTTGTAATGTATTTATGCGATATATACGATACGACATATGATTGCTATATTATGTGAATGATGTTTCGGTCATTATCTATATATCTGAAGACTAAATACTAAACATAAGCTAAGAGCGAATAGTAAATATGTTTGAGTCAAGATGAATTTGATTTTTATTTTGTGGTTTTTATAAAAATAGGGTTAATTAGATATAAAATTATGTGTATACATTTTTTCGCGCAGTAATCTTCTATTTAAGATAAATATCAAAATCAATTTAAATATTTCGTTCAATTTGCCCAACTAGTTGACTCTGTTATTTAGTAAATTGCCAACAAAAAAAAAAAAATAAATAAATAAAATATATAAATAAATAATGAGCTTTAAAATGTTGGCTACCCCCAAATAGTTAACAATCATGCGGAGATTTTATCTGGTTTTCCCCAGTTTAGTTTTAATAACATTAGAATTACAGGTAGTTCATCTTTTCTTTCTTAGATCAGAGTATAAAGTGCACTTATTCAGTTGCACGACGGTGCAATTTCCTATATGTCTTGTATTTATGATTAGTATGGCATATTTATATTTATATTTTTATAATTTATATTTCGTTTTGCTTTTATTTAAATAAAATTAGTTATAAATGGAAAACATGCTGGTGAGTTTAGCTTAATATCTAAGAGCTGTGCTGGGCTAAAGATTAACAATTATAATGTTTTTTTTCTCTTTTGTGGGTTCTTTTAGTGAAAGCGTTACGAGTTATTAAAGAGATTACATGTTATATCGTATGTTTTTGTTTTTTAATGTCACTTAAATTAAGATATATGGCTGAAAATTATAGATTTGTAAAAAAAATATATAATATGTATACGTACATGTAATAATGATAATAGTAAAAATAAAAAAACAAAGTATATATAAAAATAAAAGTCTCTTTTTTTATACATAAAAATATAAGCAACCATCGAAGGTTATGGAAAAAAATTTCCAACAATATATAATTTATTAATAGATCATTCGATCATTCCATACTTTTTCATGGCTTTTTTGTTTTTTTTTTGTTCTTTTGCTTTTACTATCTTCGATGATCGCGTATTTCAATTGTTCGATGAGATCTAAATATATAAAACTGAGTTGCTTAATTAATTAAGTTCTATGTAAAATATTTAAAGCTTGTGAATTTGAATAAATATTTTTTTAGGACACAATTTTAATAACAATATCTACAACATATAAGTCGCACATCATTGTGTTTCTCTCATTATATAGCAATTTTTTACAAAATTTATTTACGTTTATTTTTCATTGCACTTATGTGTCGGTAATTGCTTAAAATACCAGAAATTTTTAATTATTTTTCTGCAATTTTTAATAAACAAAAATCAGTCACACAATTTTTTTAATTTCTGTCAATTTTTCTCAATAGTCTAAACAATGGTGAAAGCGTATTATTATTACATTAAAAACAAAACAAAAAAAAAGAGTTTATGTATATCTTATTTATTACTGCTCCTCCGCGCACTCAGATCTTAACTTTTTTATAATTTTATATAGTTCACTTACTTGCGTTGTTGCTGTGAATTTGTTAATTGTGTTTGTTCCGCATTATGCTGTTGCTGATTATGGTGTTGATGGTGTGGATGATGATGATGATGCTCTTCGTCATCGCTTGGCTCCTCTTTTAACGGTAAACTGTCAATTTGCTTAGCTGTTGTTACCTTTTTGTTACGTTGCCAAGTGAAGACTCGCGCCATTTGTAAAAATTTTTTACGTGATACTTTGCCCATATGTTTCAAACGTTCCTTAAATGCGGCGTCATCTTCGGTTTTGCCTTTGCCGCATTGTTCTTTGTCCAAAGCATTCATAAACTCTTGATTCCAACGCAATTGATTCATAAATTCTTCATTTTGGAGCATCATAGCGAACTGCTCGTCAGGTAAATCGAATTCTCTTGCAGCATCATAGGGCAATGCGATGGTATTTGGTGCCGTATTTACTGGCGTAATGCGCAGAAAATTTGCAGGCAGAGGTAACAACATAGGCGGATTCCAACGCTTGCTAGTTGTATTTATTGCTATATGATTGCGGACAGTTTTCTTGGGTGTGCTGCCTTGCGAAGACTTATTTTGAGTTTGAGGTGGTCGTATTTTCGGTGAAGCTCCTGTACTATGATTGGGCGAACCGGAACCCGTTATACTACAATTAAGATTTAATAACACTGCATTTGCCGCTGCAGCAGCTGGTATTGCTTTTTCCGTACGTGCGTCTATTTCATCGGAAAAATCTACAAGTTGACCTGTAGCCGGTTGTTTGGCATTGACTTCACCCTCTGGATCGCTTAAATTAATTAGACTTCTTTGTGGTGATATATTGGCATCCAATTCATTCCGTAGCTTTTCATTCTATTATTTGTATTTAATTGCAATTTGATTAAGCAAAATCAAAATCCATATAACTCTGTTGTTTCTTACACTCACCTGATTATCTGTAGACATTTGCAGCAATTGATCGATAGTGGCATCAACTGCCCCTTGGTTGGCTCTAAGCACAGCTTCTATAACATCACGATCCATATCCGGAAACATAGTCTTAAAATCTGACATGGCCTGAGAAAATTCCAGTTGCATTGTAGACGCCATGTTATCTATTTTATTTATTAAATTTTTGTTAGCGTTTACTAAATAGTTTTGTGTGGACAAAAAATTCTCCCGAATTTGTTTTTCCCTTAAACCGAACTGTGACAAACCATTTATTTAATCTGCAGAAATGAAAGAAGAGTGATCGTTCTATTTGTATTTGCCTTGTTTAACAATTTGCGTAATAATTTTTATTATTTACATTTTCTCCCCAATTTCCTTTTCTTTTTAAATTATACTCATTTCTCTTTTTTTTTACTTATTTAGAAATTATTAATTTTTTCCTTTATCTTTCTTTTCGACCTTTCTCTGAAAGTGTTGCCAACAGCAAAATTTAAAACAAACTATATAAACACAAAAATTTTAATAATGCACAGCTGTGCAGTAGTACAAAACCTACAGCGTTTGTAATATTCGTAGCTGAAAACGCTTTCCAATTACTTCTTGATGTACTTGATGGAATACTTAAATAAAACGTTTAAGCTTAAGCATGCATTGACGTTGTGATTGCTGTGACGCGATACGCTACATAAAGGACACACATTGCATTACATTGCAGCAGCAAATCATATGGTTTGATCATGTTATTGCATTTAGCTCAATGACCGCAAAATTAATAAAGCGACAAATTCCTTTAAAAACCGGTAACATCTTTCTTAAAAGCGAAACCTGAATTTTTATCTTTTTTAAAAGCGGAACCTGAATTTTTGCAGTTTCGACATTTATTTTTATTGTTGTTTAATTTGAAGATATTTGCTGCCGAACCCATCAAACACGTTCAGAAACTTATGGTGATGCTGGTCCATCATATCCCAATTGTCGGTTTTGGTTTTAACGGTTTAAGTAGTAGTGGTTTTGATATCAATGACGAAGAACGGCTTGGACGACCCAAAAATATGCAAGGGCCATGAATTGCACGATTTATTGGCCGAAAACCCAGCACAAACTATCAAAAAACTTTCGAACAGCTTAGCTGTTGACGAATCAACTGTTGCTAGATGTTTACATGCGATGGGAGAGGTTCAAAGCGAGTGAAAACCTCGCTACATCGCACATTGGCTGAAAATGTCATTTGGCCACTTGGTGCAAGAGTTATATAGGGTACACTTTGCATCTCTGCGTACTCACCAGATATGGTGCCTCCTTATTACCATTTGTTCAGATCGAAGCATCATGGCTTGGCTGGCATGCGGGTGTTCGTATTAAATTTGAAGAAGTGGGAAAATGGGTCGATAGGTGGTTCGCTGTCAAAGCAATGTAAGTTCTTTCGATATGATATCGTGTTGCTAAAAATATTGCAAAACGTTGAAGAAAATGATAGAAACTACTTTGACTGAGTATATATTGTACCGATTTTCCACAATAAATCGCTTTATAAGGTGAAAAAGTGATCAAAATTTATGCA
This sequence comes from Glossina morsitans morsitans, assembly GCA_001077435.1. Classification (NCBI taxonomy): domain Eukaryota; kingdom Metazoa; phylum Arthropoda; class Insecta; order Diptera; family Glossinidae; genus Glossina; species Glossina morsitans. The sequence continues at coordinate 22,693 of CCAG010014906.1, forward strand.
AACACCTGATATTGTAATATGTATAATTAATTTATTGTATCGATAATTACCAATATCTTAAAATCAAATGGTGCTTGAAGTATTAACTACATTATCTTGTCTTGTAAAATGTAAAAACTCACCACCCACTTGCACTGTTGCAGTAATGCAACGCAAACTATACGTATGCGTGTGCGATGGACGAAGCAAATGCATTCATTCTGTTAACGCCCTAGGAGATTCACAAGTAACATTGACTTAATTTGGATATTTGGTGCCGATGCGCTTAAAATTGCTACAAAGATATAGAAAAAAATGTCAAAACATTTCATAGATAAATAATATATTTGCTTTAAAAAGAGAACTTGCCAGGAGTATTGTTAGGAAAAGAAGCCGCGAAATGTTTTATTTAAAATAGATCTCTCATCGTTAGTTACTACTATTTCCAGTTTCTATTAATATATCAACTTGATGCCAAACATACAATTGATCCTTTGTGGTTATCTACGATCTAGGATCTAAAATCAGATACCGTTATAATGATAAAATCACTATTTATCGATCAAAATAAGCGCTAATGAATTTTAGCAGGCACTAGGATGTTCCAATTCGGAGCTTCTAACATTTCTTGGATGAGTCTTACAATGTCTGGTCGAGAGTTTTGATGCTGAAAAATACCTTTATATTGATTTTCAGATATTTATATCCGTATTAGTGAACCGATTGGAATCATTTTTGAATTCAACATGAAAGCTCGTCCTGACGAATACGTGGGTAACAGTTATCGATAGTTATACACGAAAATATGAAAAAATTGTACACATTTTCCGCGATAGGACTCAATTGGTCTTCTACATAGTATGGGCCTGAATAAGTGTAAACAAAAACTTCACAGCCATTTTTTCATCTTGGGTTCTTCGGTCAAGAAACGTTGTTGCATTTATTTTTGCGGCCATCGCGATTTCACAAAAATTATTGGGGATATTAAACTATTTTGGTGGATAAAGATATATGTCAACGGCATCTCAAAAACTAAAAGAGGCAGAAAAAAGAAAACTGACTAAATGCGTTTAAAGCTCTTTTGATATAAATAAAAGTCATCAGAAAATGTTGGAATACCATCATGCAATGTCTTATGGCATTTTGTTGAAAAGTTGAAAAGATCAAATTATCCCACGGGTTAGTGCTAGTGTTACTACTAGTCTATTATCTCTTTTGAGGGATTAACGGATTAGAATTCAATTTAGTATTTTTCGTGTTATTCGTATTTAAGCTTTTACTAATGTTGTGTGTCAACATCAGTGGTACTATTCGGATCTGAAAAAAAAGAAATTAATTCAACATCTCAATAATTCCTTTAATAGTTTTTGTAAATATTTATGGGCTCTTTAAAGTCATGTGCTGGAAATTTGTAGAAATGAGCGGTTTTTATACGTTATCAGAGAGAGAATCGTACAATTAACTTACCTACGTTTATAAATAAATACATTCACGAGCATACAATATTTGATGTCTATGACGTATGCATGTATGCGTTTGTTCTTTTGCACACTAGCAAGGCAAGTCAAATGAAATGAAAGGAACATTATTTTGTTTTCTTAATATTGCATGTTTTGAAGCACAAAGCTATCTAGTCACGTGCTCATTCATTCATTCATATAATACACACACAATACTATTTGTGTTACTCTTTAAATTCAATCTCGTTTTATAAAACGTTAAGTGGTCTTCGCTAAGATCACACGCGTTCAAAATGAAAGTTTGAGAAGACTTACACCAATTGACAAACAGTTGCCGAATTCGATTCGTTTTGCCGCACATCGTGCACCAAAAATGAAACTGTGTGCTTCGTCTTGCATCAATATAAATTCAAGAGAGGTTTAAAGTATCACGATTGCTTATTTCCATTAGGAGTAGATGTTTTTTTTTTAGCAATCAAGTAAATATAGTAAAAGTAATGAAAATATTTCAACTAAATGTAAGCATAACTTAATTTATTTTAATTTCTTGCGCTTGAATATTTCATCAGATATTTTAGGCTTTTGCTAGGATTTATAAGGAAAACAAGTAAGAAAATCGTATTCGGTCATGACCGAATCTTTTACACTCATCGCCGTTGTCCTAAAAGGTACCAAAAAAAGTAAAAGAACTAAATTTTCATACTCTACAATATGGAGTGGGCACAGTTGATTTTTTCTATTTTCAAATTAAAAGTTTTTGTCGCACTAAGGGTCACTTGCAAAATCCTTTTGCAAATTTGTATGTTTACCACAGATACTACACGCTCAGATAGACGGACATGCTTAGGAGCAATCTAAACTTGAAATTGGCGAAGAATTTGTATACTTTATGGAGTTTTTGAAGCTTGGTTCTGCGTGTTATTAGGTATTGTAAAAATAAAATAAAATTTTGGGTAGGCGTGTCCGTGTTTTTCCATTTTTGTACACGTATTACAGCATTGCCCATAGAATATACGTTCAGTTTTTTGTCCACGTATCTGCTATAGTTTATGAGTAATGAGCAAAAAACCAATTTTTCATTGAAAAACGGAGGTGTTCTGACTTTACGTAGTACTATAGGCATGTCTTTCGATCAATTTGGTCCATTTTCAATACCGCAATGCATGCAAGAACCTTCAATGATTCTGCCAAATTTAAAGTTGACAGCTTAATTTTTGCATTCAGGAGAATATTTAAAACCGACGGACAGACAATCAGATGAAGAGGTGGACATGCTTAAATCGATTCAGAATTTGACGTTGATGAAGAGTATTTATGTACTTTGTGGGATCTTTGAAGCTTCCTTCTGGGCGTTGCAAACGTTTTTACAAAATGAAAATACCCCTCATCCTTCGGTGATGGGTATAATAACAATTCAAATGATCTACAAAATATTGCCTCTATGCATAATCTCGTAGCGGTAATGTGACAGAAAGATGTCAGTTGCAACAAATTTTTATTCGGCATCTGCCATATATTATTTATATATCTGAAATGCCATAGTTAAGATGGAGGCGAAAATATCTGCAAGAAGTTTTTTAGAAAACATTCACTTTGAGCTTGGGTGGATTTGTCAAAACTTGTTGTTGTTTTCGAAATAGCATTTTTCGAATTTTTCGAAAAATTGTATCAAAATCGAAGACGGATTACTCTTGTTCTCAAAAAGCTTCATCGTTCTGGTCGCGAAATCATTGCTTGTCATCGATGAAATGACGTCTTTAATGAGCTCCGATTGACGTCTATGGAAAATGCATAGAATTATGCATAGATGCATAAATTGAACTTTGCATACCTTACGGATCTGGATGACAATTTATCGGCATATGTGTAAGCTGTTAATTTAATCGTCATTATTCCGTCTGTCTATCTGTCATTGTAAAAAACTAATGCGAACGATATCTGTCGTAATTTCTATGGCGGGTACAGCGTATCACATCAATCTTTAGCTGTTGGATATATTATCAGTAGGGTACTCAAGAGTTGTATACCGGATCGATCGAAAACTTTTCGCTGATTTTATATATTTGTAGCATGTACATATATATATATATATACATATATAATTCGTGTATATACATTTCAAGCCATTGCTTGAGATAATAATAAACGCAAAAAAAAAAATTAAAAGCAATTAATTTCACTATCTGTTATTCGTTTAGAGTGAAACATATTAAAATTCATCTAAGCACACCAGTACTTATTAACGAGTAAGGCAAGAGAACATTGAAGATTTTCATAAATTCATTATCGTCTAGATCTAGAGTCCGGTATAAACTTGACATGTACCTATAATATGCTCAAAATGATTTATGGCATAACTTATTAGTACAATTATATAAAAAAAATCTTTTAAATAAACACTTAAACAGTCTTGTGCGTGCGTGTGTATGTGTGTGTGTGTGTGTGTGTGTGTTCGTGTTTATAAAGCTGACTTTAAAATTAAGGGACATTATCGAAGGAAAATCAAATTCAATATTTAATTTAAATAAAACAACATCAGCCACAATTCAAAAATGCAAATCGATATTATTTAAATAAAAAAAAAAAAAGAAAAAGGCAAAGGCAAAACTGAGGAAATCTTCAACTTGAAAAATAATATCAAAAAGCATTGCATAACGAATCCTTTAAAAATACAAATAACTTATATTTGTTTTTAATCTGAAAAAAAAAAAAAGAAAATCACAACAAAGCAATTGTTATAAGTGTTAACCTACGTTTATATCGTATCGTATTGGTATGTGTATGTGTGTATGTGTGTGTGTGTGTGTGTGTGTGTGTAAGTGTTTATATACTTTTCAAATATGCACCACACTATGTGACTTACAACCGTATAATTTTATAAAGGTTTGAAATCATTTTTAATTTGAAGTTTTCAGTCAGTCCATGAACACAAAAAGCAATTGCTTTATGTGTTGGTTTACTTTTGAATTTCTATATACCACGTAATTGTCAACGGTTTCAATTTCTTGTTCCTGCCTGAGCGCAAAAAAAAACTATAAAAGCGTTGACCAAGTCGACTACTGTCTCTCATATCTCAGTTTATCGTTATAGTAAAGTGACATTCCATAAAAAACCGCATAAAACCGCATTGAAATCTAACAGATCGAAAGGATATCATATTAATGGCTTTAGTTGTGATTTGCGTTAATTAAAATAATATTAAAAAAATATATAAATAAAAAATAAAAGTCATTAATTAATAACTTGTTATAGTCTTTTAAACATTTCTTAAATTTATTCTTAAAACTGGTAAGTAGTTGCTTAAATATGAATTGCAATACAACCGCGAGAGCCGTCGGAACTGTCGGGTTCGAAAAATTTTCATAAGTTGCTTTTTACGAATTTCATTTCAACTTTTCTTCTCATTGAAGTTCATAGATAGAGTAATAAAGAAGCATTTTTTTTCTTTGTACAGATTGTACAGATGTACAGAGCGTATGAGTACTGTGATATACGCTAAGAAAACTGTTAAAGAGCACGTTATGTAAACAAATGAAATTATATTCGTTTGAGATGATATTTTTCAATATTCAAAATCAATTTGCTATATATCGAATATCAAGAAATTGTTCACTTTACTTTATATATATATATAATTATTATTATTATATATATATATATTATTATTATTATTATTATTATTGTTATTATTATCAATTTAGCCAGAGAAGTAAATTGTAAGCCCTAGCATCTCAGGCTATCGGCCTTATTGAAAAATCTGCCGCAACATATCGTATCATATATATCTTTTAAATTACATTTACTACAGTTGTCAAATATCATGCAAGTTAATGTCTAATCTAGAAAGTGTGATTTCAATTACGGTTGAATCTTTCCTTTAAATTACCTGACTTTCCAATTTATAACTAGTTGAGTGCCACAATTTTGGGACTATAATTTAGGAAATAGGTTGCCATTTTTTTAGTAGTTGTGTGTAGTAGAGAGTTTTCGAACTCAATCTGACGAGAGAGTTAAGTGTACATTTTATGACTAAAGTACCATTACAGACTGTCATGGTTAAATCTATTCTGCCGAATTAAACTAATCAAGCATATACGAGGTGTGCTCTAAAAGAAAGGTGACTTTTCATATTTCTAGTAGTCTACATACAATGTTTTTTTATTATGCTGGTATATATGTCTCCCACGTATGTATTTACGTTGACATTATCAGCCATTTTGCATTTCTCGTGGTTCGTTTTTGATAGTGGTAAAGGTGAGATGTGTTTTTGGTGTGCTTCGCAATTTTTTGTTATCTAAAAAAATGGATCAATGATTCCGTGTTAAATTTTGTTCGAAAAATAAAATCAAGTGCTTTAACTCACTTAACAAGTTACCTATGGCACTTGGCGAGCGCATTTTCACAAAAAAAAAATGTTTATAAGTACAAGCTTTCCGCAGAAGGCCGACCATGGCAATAACCGACGAAAATGTGTAAACAGTGGAAGAAATTATTGTAGAAAATCGGTGAGAGATTAATAGGGAGGTTGTTGAGGATATCCGCATATCGTTTGGCTCATGCTAAGGGATTTTTTCGAATATTTTTTTTATGAAATGTCATCGTTAATACGCCAGGTCATAGGTCATTGCTTGTTCGTAATTTTTTTTTGCCCAAAAACAACACTGTAATCAGGTCTCAGTCACCGTATTCACCAGACTTGGCTCTCTGTCACTTTTTCCTGTTCCCAAAACTGAACAGACCCCCGAATGGACGGAGTTTTGCCGCGAAGCTCGTCGAGGATTGAAAAAAGCGCTGGCACATCTTATCATAATACATAGCTAAGTGGAATGAATTACTTTGAAGGCGACAAAATAGATATCGATGAATAGGTAAATATTTTTCGAGAAAAACCAATTTTTATATTTTTATTCTTGCGACGGGCGACAATTCATAAAAGTTACCCCTCAAATTGATGTGTTTCGGTATAAAAATATTTTTAAAAAAGTACATAAACGTCACACTCTGCAGCTTATTGCAATAAATTTCGGGGGCCTACAAATAAATATCATACTATACTTGAGCTTGGCTTGGTAAATCGATCGTCAAAAATTTCAATTTAGACTTTTCGGCCATAACAGATATCGTTTAGATTTGGGGGGTTGCAAATTGCGTTAGTCAAAGACTGAATCTACGCAACATTTGTTTGTTCTTTCGCCTGCGAACGTGTCAAACGTAAGGAGTTGAAATGAATGAAAGCGGTAATCGTGTCAGGTTTGTTTATTTTGCACATTTTTGTGTAAACTTTTAAATTCCAAACTGCAGGTTCCCAATTGAATGGGTGACGCTTTACGTGCACGGTGCACGGTGCTGAGTAGAAAAGCGTACGGAAAGAGGAGGTGGGCTAGAGAAAGGGGTGTGGTGTTTGTGATTGTTCGGCTTGAAAGTGAAGATGTCAGAAATACGGTGGAAAAGACAACGGTTGGCAGATTGTTCCAAAGCGGGCAGTATGGTTAAAAAACGACAAGGACGAGTGGGTGCGCACGCTGTGAAAGCCGTATAGTTTTGTTAAAGGACTTAATTGATCGACAAAACTCTTTTATCTCTGTGGAACACTTGCCCTGAATGTAGCTACATATATAAATGCAATACAGTCCACATTATGTCGATGCTCAAGGGTAACGAAAGTTGTTAATATATATTCGCCACCCATGAGCGTCTCAGCCTTTCGCTTTATGCATGAATTGAAAGCGTCTAAAGAATACCTACACTCGACATTAGCTCTCTCTTTCTTCTATTCCGATGAATTTAATTTTTTATTAGTTGTAATAAAAACTTGAGCATATTTTTTGGTGTAATGTTGATCAAGAACTATGTTAAAAATTTAATTTAATTTTTTTCTTTGCGAATTTGTTTCATATTACAAGTGAAGAAGAAATTTCGAATATATTCGTTATTCGAAAACGAAGTAAAGTGCAATAAATTACACATACATGCATAGATGACGAGTTGTTTTTAAGAAAAAAATAAATGCATATTTGAAAAAATTCCCAAGTCAATCTCTATTGGTTGCGTTATCAATGCAATGCTTACGTTACTAATCAATAATTATGGGCATAAACTACTATGAGTGATATTTCTCGAATGGTAATGCGTCTCTTCTTTATATACAGATCGACTACCAGACCTCTTAGAGGTACATGCGTATACATTATATATATATATAATGTATATATATATATGTCTGTGTATATATGCTCTTGCATTTTTTCACTTTCATTACTATTCATTCAATAGGTAGTTTATTGTTCGGATTAGAGCAATAAAAATCAAGTACCTACAAACACTGATATTTAGGTTCAGCCGAACTGTACAAATTTTACAATTGTTTTTACAAAAATACGAATGTTTATTAAAAAAATTTCAAAAAATGACGTAGACCTCTTACATTATTACAATCAATAGACTATTAGTCATACACCGTACGGGGGGTACACACCCACCACTCGGGTTGTTTCAATTATCGCAAAGAAACATGTCTAAAATAGAAATTGAAAGCAGGAAAGTATTATGGTTTTATTTTCAAATGGGTAGATGAAGAGAGAAGGTCTTTGAATATTAGTTGGCAGTGAGAGAGAGAGAGAGAGAGAGAGAGTGATTTCTTAATCTATTTTGGATTTGAAATTACCATTGCTTTTGTAGATTTCATCTTCATCTCAATCTATCCTTCGTTTCTATTATAAATTTTTTTTGTTAATTGCGGTTTGTCACGGATGATCAGTGGAATAGGAAAATACTGAACTAAATTAAGCGAAAATGGCGCAAAAGCACATGTAATACAGCATAGTAGAGACGCATATAGAGACGCACTGTAATTGGGCGTGAGCTTCGGCGGCAACATTGCCAAAGAGATGTCAAGTAAATTCAACCTAAAAAAGTTCGTTTCTTTCACTTATAGTAAGCAGTCCTTCCACAATGGAAATCACTTATTATAAAAGTGCTAATTGAGCTTGAAAGGATGAAATTTATCTGTTGTATCGATATTTTCTCCTCAGTCATAGGTCGATTTATGACGGAAATTAAGTCTTCGTAAGCATGTGTCAATTTAAAAGTATTAGAGAAACTTGTAATGGCCAGAGAGGGAAAATTATAAAAATATTTTTTCCATCTTCATAGCACACATTGGCCCCAAGTTCAAGATGGCAGACTAGTTTGCAGGTTTGTTGCAATTCATCATAGACTTTTAACTTCCATCGTCCAATGTCATCGAAGGCCTAATTGGAAGCAAGCAAGTCAATAAGTAAATAATGCGAAGGTCTTACCAGAATTTCTTTGTCCTTTACTTTGGTCTTACTGGTCTTACTGTCCCGAGAATTCTGTGGTAATTTTGGCTCCCCGCGCGATAGGTGGGAATGTTTCTTTGAATGGTTTCTTTCACTATGGTTATGGCTAAACTGAAATTTTAAAGCATAGAAGAACGGAAGGTTTAGATAGATATCGTCTAGAGGAGAAGATAGCTCGACTTATCTCCTAGCTTGCACCCAAAGGCGAACAAGATCGGATCACGTTGACGTACACGAAATATACACAAGGAGTTATTTACTATTGAACGATTAATTCCTAATAGCAGGTCTCCGAAAATAGCACGTCACTCAATAAGATTGCACTATGCCATCACTATTGACTAATCCATATGATTCTTAAATAGTATTAACTTGCAAAAGGAATGTGTCAACATTTAATGACATTCCGCCCGTTCATTTACAAGCTACAGTTGCTTTAGTGAGGCTACTTTTATTATTATTTTCGAAACAAGAAAGAAAATGTTCATCATCAGCAACGACTCGAAAGATGTTGCGACGACCCATTTCAGATGAGAAAAATAATTGATGAGTGGCTTGCCAACACCGATGGTGCTGAACGTTTTCCTCGCCCGAAGTCGGTGGTTGTTCCTGAAATCATTTAAGAAATAACGCAACATTTTTTTTTGAAAGATCGAAAAGTGAAGTTGCATCAGACAACCGATACCTTTGGGGTTCTTTATTATCTATCTAAGATATAGCATTTACTCTTTAGACGATCGAGAAGATCGACTAGATTTGAAATGAAAAATGTCAAAAAACAGTTTATCGATTAGCAGTGAGATTATGTGGAATTATTGTACCTATTAAATACTGTTTAAGTAGCGGTTAAACTCTTGATTTGGCCATTCATATAAACTGGCCAGCTTAAGAGACGAGCACAATTTTCGCTAACCACTAATACAAGGCAAATGTAATGAAAATACGCCCTACATTCTCACCGTATCTCTCTGCTTAATGTGTAATTAGACTTCGTCTACGTCATGGATATCGATCGATAGATATTTTCTTCAAGACTAGGACTACCGAGTACGTCATTTTGATCCTTTTTAATTGTCCGTCTTCAGAAAAATTGTTACACCGTAACATGTAACATGTCAAAATGTTTTGGTGACTTGTACTTATATGAATGGATAGATCATCACCAAATATCTATGATCATTTTTTTATTCTATTAGTTGTAGGTTTGAAGATGCCAGTAATATATATATATCTATTTCTATCAAAAGGCATCAATTTGATCCCCTTTCTTTATCGAATTTCCACAGGCGCAAAAATAAAGATAAAATGGTGATATTTGGCACGATCGATTACGAATGCTAGGTTAAAATATGGTTGTCATCTGATAGGTAATCACGTATGAAAAATTTAACTTTCATCTGCGTGATTACTCCTCTGTTCACACATATTAGGGAACTGAAATAAATTTGAAAAAAAAAAACAAACACTTGTATCATTTTCGATACGTTGGTAGACCTGCTAACAGTAGAAACACTTTCACATTCGAACCAAGAACGCGATAACGTCCACAAATTGTTAATGATAAAACCTTCATTCCAATTCATTTTTATTGATGCACACGTCCACAGCATTCGATGACATTACAAAGGTTGGCGGTTTTTTGCCATCAAAAAGTATTTGTATTAAATTTCACTGTGTCGATGTCGCTGGAAGAGCTCAAGATCATACCAAGTATACAAAGCACATATCATAAGTGCTTCGAGGATGGAAAAAATCGCTGGCAAAAATTTTATTATATCTAAGGCCGACGTATTATAAAATAGATATTATTGAACAAATGAACATATTTCGGGGAAAATAAAACGTCATCTTTCTTTTTGAACACACCTTGTATACACACGATGCAAAAGATCGGTAGTTCCAACTTTAAATATTCGTAGAAATCTTCGGGTTCGCATAATGTACGATATTATATATCGTTCGCCATATAGGCGAGCGGAAAAGTAATTACGAATGATATCTTGTTGTTCATAACATACAAAGAAAATATTGAATTCAAAATATATATGTATATATATATATATATATATATATCGAGTATGGGAGTATATTATATTTTTACACGCGTGCTTGTGAATTATGGCTTTGTTGTGTGTATTGAGACTATTGCATAAGAGAGTTTATTAAATTTTACAATTTTTCGACTCCATGTCAAAAACAGTCTACCAGAGAATGCGTATGGGCTGAGGATGGGTCTCTTTTGCAATTGAGAAATTTTGCAACTGAACTGCATACTGATACTGGCTCAGATACTGGCTTGCAAGTTCAAAAACATAACAATTTCCCATTTTCTTAGTAAATTGTATTATAAAGTCAAAAAAAAAAAAAAAGAAAAAAACAAGAGGCAGTGCACGGGACTGCATGCATGATAAGAACTTGCATGTGCAAGAAAGTTAATGCAGGTAATTTATTGTCTTTGTCACGAGTTTCTATTTCAGGCTGTTAAAAAAAAAACGTGTTTTGTTTATGTGCATTTACTTTGTCGTTAAAAAAGTGTTTTATTTTTTTTTTTTGTTTTTTTATTACATGATGCAATTGTAATAATTCATTACAAAACATTTTTATCTAAGTAGTAAGAAGAAGAATGTCGTCTTCTGCTTGCAATAATGCTCGGTTTAATGATAAAATTGAATGCATGTATCAAAGTCGCTTATTCAATAAAACTTAAGTCAAGGAAGGATTTGCGAGTTTTTCCAAACTCTATATCAAGACATTTCCGAGATCGAGCGTAACCTCAACTACCTAAGTAAACAATTATTTAATTATGATACCATAACCGATATTTGCATTCACAAGTAGGCTTTATTTAAAATCACATGATGTGTAGAATTGTCGGCAAGTCTTCTTTATAATATATTATATATAAAATATTTGTGTATATATTTAAATAGAACGACTTGCTTGCTTGCTTGCACGTTTTCCTTTTTTATTTTATTTATTTATTTTCTTTTTGGTAATTGTTGACTGTATTCGCTGATTTTCAAAATTGAGCTGACGAAAGCGATAAGGAAAACTTTCGAGATTAAGTTTGCTCTTATAGACCATGATATAAGGCAGAAACTGTGCTTTCTAAATATCGCAGAGATGGCTGGACAGCTAGACAGGCGTGGGTAAAACGATTCTCCTACCTACGCTCTTCGAGCGTACTAATGCTTCCTACCTACTAATGCCAGTTGGATTTCCGATGCGTCTATCTAAGCGTTACAAATTTTTCACAAATATACCCCACGGGGATGCTTATGAAAAATAAAAAGAAAGAAGAAAAGAAAACAAGTTGAACGACTTGCATTGAAAATAGAAAAGAAAAATAAAATTAATTAAAAGCACGAGTCGAAACAAAAAAAAAAAAAAATGCTTGTGCGTCAGAGGTGTTTAATATTGGAGCGTTTGATAAGATAATTCATTTAAAAAATATGAAAAGGCAAATTAAAACGTTTATGTAAAATTTGAAACTATTTTTTATTAATGGTATCCGCATCATGAATTAATTTTTCACTTTTTGTACATATTTCAACCTTTTTAATTAATTTTTGGTATTTGCTTGCATGACAGACGGATTGAACGCATTTCGTGCTATTTACGGTATAATAGATCACTTTTATTGTAACGGTCTCCAAATTTATACAACATCCAGAAGAACTTGAGATAAATCCAAGTTTTATTGTATTGAGTTTGCCTGTCCGTCTATCCGCCTCTCTCTCTCTTCAATCCGCAAGTCGCAATTTTTGGGATAGATCGACATGTTTCAGACCAAGAACGATCACCATTGACTTCCCATATGTAGCAAGTTGTTTTGAAAGGTTGTTTTATGAACAAGTGTATTAAGCGAAATGTTAGGTGTTGAGTATTTAATGGTGGAGCTCACTATAGTGTTACTATATATATATAGAATTACTTTGCAACATACTCAATTTAGACCAAAAAAAAAAAAAAAAATTTAAATAATATTTGCTTAAAAACGCTTCAGACGTGCGTTTGTTGACGGCGACCAAAAATAAAATATATTTGTTGAGATAATCGATGCATGTAAGACGTAATGAAATTTATTCGTTTCTTCACTGAACCAATTCACTTAAAGTAATTGGCGGAGGCGACAATGATGCTGCTTAGTGTAAAATTGCCTACAAGTTCATGATGATAGAAGAGAGAGTAGCGTAATTGGCTACGCTCATGGTTAGTCGATGAATAACTTATGGATGGGCTTATGGATTTCGACAAAAAATACTTTTTACAGTGGGTTCTTCTCATTCCAAAACTAATATACAATTCGTTTGAAAGGTTGACACCGACTTATTGTGTTCAATGCCTCTCTCTCTCTCTCTCTCTCTCTCTCTCTCTCTCTCTCTCTCTTTCTCTCTCTCCATCCTTCTTAGCCTCCGC
>CCAG010014907.1:0-51454 GCA_001077435.1 Glossina morsitans morsitans
TCTCTCTCTCTCTCTCTCTCTCTCTCTCTCTCTCTCTCTCTCTCTCTCTCAATCTTCATAACGTTAGCTATGCTTTGCTTTTCGTCCCTCTAAGCGTTCGTGAGGCCCAGAGAAGCTAAATGTTTTAATATTCTTCTCATTTGAAATACTTCCGACTCTCTTTATAAAGGGGTGTAATGTTAACACGGCTATATAATCATTAAGATCCTTTCAATAAGATTTAAGAGTCGTTAATAATCAGTTGTGTTATTTTGTTATTAAAATATTCACTGACTCTTGCTGTTAAGTGCATTAAGCAAACCTTGTTGAAAAGGAGATTTTAATATCGGTTTAAATTGGATTTAAAAATTGCTGATGTAAATTTAAAATATTTTTTTTTCATATATATATATATATATATATATATATATATATATATTTATCGCTAGTTAGTTAGTCGTTAGTTATTTTACTATAAGCTATCTATCAATTATTATCAGTGATTTTAATTAATTTTTAAATAGAACGACAAAAGCAATTAATGTGTTTAAAATCAGACAAGGAGGGGTTCGGAAAGGTCATTGAATACTGAACTGATTTTTACTATATATTTAATAAACTTTTAATGCTTTTCACTTGATCTCAATTTTCAAGGAGTAACAGCATCAAGAGTAATGAATACCAAATGAATAGTATTTACTTAATGCATACAAACGTTGATTATAATATATATAATATGTCATTAAAACCAGATTAGATTACTTTAATGCTAGATGCAAGTTAAACTTATTAAGAAATGACCAACAGCCCAAATTAAATATCACATAATTATTATCCCATTATATCCTAAAGGAATTGACATTCAATAGAGATTATCAGCTAAAGTAATAATGGATCTCCGTACGCGAACCGAGTCCGGTGCTCAGAAAAAGCTCAGCAAGTAGCTGTTACAACCCCGACTCAATCTTTCATCAAAATGATGATGAAAGCATTAGTAGAAAAGAGAGAGGACTTCCTAATAAAACATTTTCTTTCTTTTCTATATAAAAATTATTTACTTTCGATTAATCCTAGATAGCTTCCGCTATCCCCCTATTAGCGGAAACTCAGTGAAATCGATTGGGAAGTGTTTAATTTTCATCTTGATTTACTGAAAGACTTATTAGCAACGAGAAGCAATTGTGAAAGTTGTGATTGCGTTAAGACGGATCTTGGATACAAATTGCCCCAAATTAAAATAAATGAAAATTTGCAGTTTTTATATACTATAGTGGGGGATTGGATCCATCATTAAATACCCTACACCATTTCGCTTAATACACTTGTTTATATAACGACTTTTCAAAACAAGGTGTTATACAGGAAGTGGTCGAAAAAGTGCTCCGATCTGAATTCTATTTCAGTAGCCTTCGTCTTTGGGCCAAAGTATGTCGGTCTACCACATTTCATTGAATTTCAAAAATTGCGACCTGTAGGTTGAACATGTGAATGCAAGACGCACAGATGGGCAGATGGATAAGAGAGCTTAAATTGCTCGAGAAAGTGATTTTAAATCGATCGATATAATAAAACGTGAGTCTATCTCAAGTCCTTCTGGGTGTTGGACACACTCGCATAAAATTTCAATTTTGCAAAATTGAGAGCGTGTACTTAGACATTAATCGGTTTGCCCATATTAGCTGTCGATTAGGGAAGTTATCTCATCATATTCATAAAGGTTATGAAACAGTTTACGAATAAGATTACTCGAATTTTCATGGCCGAGTACAATACAGCCAACTGGGGTAATATAAACCTCCAACTATTTTGAAACAATGTTTGCGAAGTTTGCGTTGTGATTATGAATAATTTCAACGGATGGATGTCAGAATGATCGGATATAATCTCAACACTGATTCGTTACCACGGCTAAAAATGATAATCGGAACACTTTCGTCTTTCTTTCTTTCTTTCGTCAAAAGATCAAATTAATGAGTCGTCAGATGCGGTTGAAAGTAAAATTATCACAGACGATAAAAAGTGCATTGCGTTGTGTCATTGGAGAATGGAACGGCAGTCGCTATTATTATTAAAACGAGTTATCGATAAGTAAGGTCTCGATGATCGGCCAAGGTTGTTATGGATTTGCCATAGCGCATAGAGCTAGACTTTTTCATCATTCTCCGATGGCCGTAGATTGGCCGCAACTACCTATATATATATACTATAATTTGGACCTGCCATTTTCCGAGTGTCACTTTGTATAAATTTTTGCAATTTTTCGATCTCAAGCATTTCTGCATAATGTGCCATTGCATTAATAAATAGCTCATTTCATTTTAAAAGACTTTAAGTGCTTCTTCTTTCTATTCTAGTATATTGATTCTGATTAGATTTTCGCATTATATGCATTGATTGATATTATTATTAGCTTACAAATGATTTGTTAATGGGAACGTACGACTGAAAAAAAAAAAAAATAATAATAAATAAATATATATATATTTCTCATAATAAGCTGATAAGATTTCTATTTCGATGTCCCTCCCTTTGTGGCTTTACGAAGAGTTTTTCAATTGAAAATTCTCCATAGGTGGTAAACATTGTTTTTTTTTTTTTTTAACGCGAACTGCAATGTTGCGCAAAATAAAATCTTTCGACCTCTGGATAAGATTAAAATGCGGAGAAGAAAATATATTTAAGTATTTCATAAAAATAAAATATTAAGGGCATTAACGTTGTACCGATGCGTCTTTTCGTTTCGATTACGAGAACAACGTGTCGTTCGTTTCTCTCAATTAAACGAAAAAAAAAAAAAAAAAAAATTCAACGTCATTTTAAACGACGTCAAATCCTTTGACAATTCATTGATGTAAATCCTCTCAATAATATCACATGATGGCGATATTGCACATCAACCAATCGTCGTTATTGGTGTTTATAATTAATTAGAATAACAACTCACTCCTCTCTAAAAAGCAAAATGAAAACATAAACGCTTCAATATTTCGCTTTAATATTTCGCTTAATTTAATAAAAATTTTCCTATAAAATGTCGAATGTCTTTCGAATTCGCTAACATTTCCTTACCATCGATCGCTCATTAACCCATATTACTACCCTATTGTTGCGTAAACAATATTTTCCCCCCGTTTTTAACAAATTCGAAAGTAAATTTCCTTAACTCATAGTTAGAAAAGTTTAGTTAAAATACATCTAAGTGTTAAGAAACAAAACAGAAAAAGAGGAAAAAAGTCAAACAAAAGTTTTGTATGAGTTAAGAACTTGTTAAAGAAGCAACGTGACTTAAGTTAAAGCATTACAAATGCAACAAAGTTTATTTCGATTTAAAACAATAAGCCAAAAGAAAGTGTTAAATAAAAATGAGAAAAATTTAAATAAATAAA
This sequence comes from Glossina morsitans morsitans, assembly GCA_001077435.1. Lineage (NCBI taxonomy): Eukaryota > Metazoa > Arthropoda > Insecta > Diptera > Glossinidae > Glossina > Glossina morsitans. The sequence goes on from CCAG010014907.1 coordinate 3,366, forward strand.
TGGAAAAAAATTATTAAAAGTGATCAATGCTGAGTTTCTTAAACGAAAAATAAATATAACGTCTAACGTCGCCGTATTACCGTAAAAACAGTTCAATTTTCGAATATCTTCGACGTTAAAACGGTTAATTACGGAATAACGGAAAAACTACTGCTGCAATATTGTAAATAAGAAACAAAAGTATTTGCAAATGTTTACTGGAAAATGAATCAGTGGATAAGAGGTAGGAGAGATAACGGATAAGATTTAAAGTAAAATTTTATTTGAAAAGTGAGAATTGTGAGAATTGATTGGCGAATATTTTAAACCTAATGCCAATGCCATTGGCTTCGTTGCCTCATCTGCCGTATTGCCTTATTACTTATATACTGAGGAGAAAACGAGAAGAAAAATCATATCCGGAACCATATCTCACGAATACAAAGTTTTGATGACATTTTATATTTTTGACTCTGCATTACAGGGAGAAAGCAGGATAACTCCAACTCGAAAGCTCAAAAAAATTACCTTAGCAGGTGCTAAGCAAGGTTCTGCTTATCAAATCTCACAGCCTTTCAATAAGTCCATACTTCAATCACTTCAGGCAGTTGTGATTAACACTTTTTCAAATAGATTGTCATTTTGGATTAGAGCAACCCATATAATAGGCAGGCATTTATTTTCCAATCTTATCAGATACGCAATACTTAGCATATTTTTTAATCAAAATCCACTTTTCTTCCTCTTCTGCTTCTTCTGTTCACGAGCAAATCAACAAGTGAAGATTCGTCTGTTTGATCATCTGATGTTTTTCAACTTTTATTACAGAAGATAACGGATAATTTATTCGGATTTTTAACAATCAAGTCCGGCTTTACAAAATTCATTAGTTTTGAAAACTCGAGAAGCAATGAGCTTGTATTTTATGATTTCCTGGAATCAAACTATTTTCACTTAATTGATGCAAAAGTAGGACTATGTGGCGATCCAAAAAGGACAATCTCTCGGAAGTCGTCAAAAGGGTGATGGACTCAATCAAAAAAAACCTTTGACCTAATCGATACCAGTACTTACTGAACACATCAATCCACTCCATTCTGGAAGTCATTGGAAGTTTCCTGCGATGCGTTTTATTTCTCTTTCGACAATAAAAACGAAAGTCATTCTAAATACAGTCGTTTTCCTTATTCATATACTAAAATCAGGTCAAGAAATACTTTCTGTATTTTCTATACGTATATTAAGTTTGTGCGGACATATGCAACTTTAGTATACCGGTCCATTCAGAAAGTGATTCTTCTTGAAGACTTATGTGTTCAATTATGTCAGGCAATAAGTTTTGAGATATTTTAATGAAATGTTGGTATAGTAGTTCGATTCGGACCACTTTTTCGATCGCTTTTCATATAACGTGTTATTTTGAAAAGTCGTTATATGGAATGGAATTATGGCCGACCGTTCAAAAAAATAAACTAGTCGCGATCTCTGGGAATGCTTACTCACGGACATGGATTGAAAAAGATTTGAAACGTAGTTCAGTCGAACACGAAATCCTAGTTGCGTAGCAATCGTCTATAGATTTAACTTTTAAATAAATGTCATTTATTCGAAACTGAACACATTATTGTAAACATATTTTCTTTTATCCTTTAGGTACCTTAACGCACAGCGATTGTTATTGTTGTGCTTATTTATTTATACATTTATCTTTGTTAATTTGTAGTTTATTCGTCCTACATTGATTGCTTTTGCTACGCTTTTTGTGTCGGCTGTCAACGCTCAACTTTATACCACAAACCTCGCCATTGTAAATCAATTACCATAATGATGATGTTGTCGATTATTTGGCTACAATTGCTTACCAATGTTTATGCTGGCGTTTACTTGTTAAAGTTTGATATGCCCGATTTTCTATTGGACGATTCATCATCGAAGAGTCGAACCGTTGATATGGTAACTTAGCTGTTAAGATTACATATTAATACATATATATATAAAAAGATATCAAATTTAATCGCTGCAGTTAGAAGTGCCTGTAAAACATCAACAAATTAGTCCTTTGGATTATGTAAATAAATGGCCAGTGTTGCGTAACTTGCTTACGTCAGCCGATAAGAACAATGCTATAAGTAATAATGACGATACAAATGATGTTAGAGATTTGTATAATAAATTTGTGGAAAGTTTGCAAACACTAACTGCCACACCTTTACGGACATTAAGGAGTACAAGATCTTTTCGACAATCAAAAGCTGGTCTGGCCGATCTCATCATGAATAAAGCAATGATTTCGGCTGTAAAACGCAAACCTAAAAAAAGTGATACTCGTAAGTAATATATTTCGAAAAAAAAAAAACTAATTAAAATCTTATTTATTTTACCTTTTATTTTTGGACCTCTATCCATCATATCTACAATGATTGGTTGACTAAAAGAAGAATGTAAGTTACTATTGTACTTATTTTTGCAATCGATTTGTTCATTCATTAATCAATATTTATCTCCTGTAGATTTAACTCCTTGCCATTTCAAGATTTGCAATTACACAAGTTTCCGTCGCATGATGTAAACAAATTTCAATTTGATGTGGTTTTTTGTATTCAAGTGCTAAAAAAGAAAAAAAAAAACAAATAAATATCGGAGATTTAGGTTAGCAAAGCAAAGAAGCGTCTCTACATAAATGTTTTCACTAAATGTATACCAATATAAGTATTTAAAGATTTCAAACAAGAATTGAAAAAAAAAAGAAAAAGATGACAAAGTATTTAAAACGCATTTTTAATATATTTATTCAATTATTGTTACAGCTATTATGCTTGTGTGTATTAAAATTAAATTATTTATAAAAAAAAAAAACATTGTAAATATCTTAAATTATATATTTATTTTCTGTATTTTTCCTAAATGTTTATTTCATGAAGACAGCTGAGAAATTATAATTATATGTGTAGTTAGGTTTTAGTGATTATTTTATTTTTTTAGAAATAAGAGAAATATAGTTTTACGGGATAGTAAGCTTGGAGAAAAAGTAATTAACAAAAAAAAAAAAAAACAATTAAATAAATAAATAAATAAAAATAAAAAACTAGATGAATGCTATTCAAATGCATATTAAATATATAGTAATTAAAAAAAAAAATAAATAAATAAAACTAAGATTCGTAAAAATAATTTATTTCATTCAAGAATAATTCGTGCAGAGAAAAAGAAATGAATTTCGCGGACGAAAATTAAACCAGACGCAGTGAAGCAGGTCATTGTGTCGATCTCTTTCGAAACTATGAATTTAAATTGTGTCGCAAAAATTCAACGAAGACGGGTATTTATTCACGATCAACTTTTATGAGGTAATCCCGCAAGGATGGGTGGACCCTGACGTACATATTCGTTATACGCAATTAACGAGTCAAGGTGACCAAATATATATTAAAGGATAGAAACTCTTGCAGGCCATTATCGAACAGCAGAAAACTGCTTCTTAGATCCGCTGTGTACTGTCAAAAAATGCGAAAACCTTTTGCGATTACGACATTGGTTACACTTTGTCTTAACGTTTTAACTTACAACTAAATTGCCGACACGCACTACATTCATTTCGATAGAAAACGTCCATCTATGGAGATTATCAGATGTAACAAGTCTTTTAAAAAAACAAAAAAAAATTTAACAATTCATTTAAAAAACGACCAATAGAGGAATATTTTAATTTGGAACCAAGAGGCGCTCCAGTACGCAATTTCTTTCTTTTGTATTGTATATAAAGAATTATCTTTAATTAACTCATTTTTATATGTCTGTATGTGTATGCATGTGTTTGTCCTTTTATCCATAAATAATCAAAAATATAAGATATATATAATAATTTCTTGCCTCCTAGGCGAGCTAATGGAGCTAATGGAGCTAATGGTGAATGTAAGTTTTCTGTTTTTGAAATTTTGTATAGAATATAAGTTTAATAAGTTGAATTTATTACATTTTAACTGACAAAATATCACACGAGTTCATTTTGAAAAGAAAAGACAAAATTTTGTTAGAAAGAATTATTGTTATTGCAGCAGGTACAATTTATTACTTGGCATTAAAGGGAAATGAATGAAAAGTGTTGAGACTGAAATGAAATTATAATAAGTGAAATATGAGAAAATAATTGAAATATGTAAACGTTTTCTGATTGATTTTAAAATATAATTGCGGAAAAATTCAAGTAAATAAAATGTTTTATAACGATTTTTTGTGCCTAAAGTTTCCTATTAAAGCGTAACTTAGCAAAAATGATACCGTTTCTTTTGTCTCTCGCACATATGTTCACTACAGTGCAGCGTAAAGGCTTCGACACAATCAAGCTTCATTGCGTTTGGAATGCGTGCGACTTAAACCGATTTATGAATAATATAAAAACGCAACCTCAGCCCTCATTGTTTTAAGGACTTAATTTTTTTTGGTCGTCTTAAAACATTTATTTTTATATTTAAAAATGTAAAAGTATTATGTGGTTAGAAAAGAAATTAGAAAACGAAGCATTTATGCGTCACAACGGGTTTTTATTTTTAATTACATATTACATATCGTATGCACTCCATGTGATTATCGTATACGAGAGAAAAAAATTTGTGCAAGCGGTCGTGCCTGTCTGGGATTTCTTTTCTTCTAGCTTAAGTTTTGACGTTTATGATTATTTCGAAGAGCATTTTCTCATTTCGACTCATATCATGACACATACTCTATCTACATTTCGAGCAGAAGGCAATCAGTGAAACTTTAAATACGTTTTCACGCGATATGCATGTATAGATGCTTTGTAGAATGCTAAAAATGTCAAGACGAAAGGTAATCAACTTTACATTTTCAAGATTATAGTATTAAACGTAACTATGCAAATATTAAATCGAGTCATAAGTAACTTCCGATGCAACTAGGTATTTACCAATTATAAATCACCGAAACAAAAGAAATGTTTATTTTCATTGCATAGATGAAGATTCAGTTAGTCTTCTGTTATGGTGCATGCTACATTATACTGTTTCTCTTAACCTCTGAAATGGAGAATCGGGAGTGCATATTCGACATGTAATGCTTTTGGAACTTGAACAATGCAATAGCGCTAAGGGGATAGCTAAAAAAATGTGCAATGTATATGGTGTAGGTGAAGGACTGATCAGTTGATCGGGCAGTTAGGAATTGGCTCGTAAAATTCCATTCTGGATATACGACCTTAAAAGACGGGACGTCCTTCCGATTTTGACAATGAACTTTTAAAGACAATATTCGAGAAAAATCCACGCCAATCGACAATAGGTATAGCAAAAAGGCTGAATACCTCACAATCAAGTGTTAGCCGCTACCTGAAGAAATTAGGAGAAGTCAGCAAGTTGGGAGTATGAGTACCTGAAATGAAAAAAAGCTTCAATTCTGAAGAGCAGCCCAGTCAGATTGTCGAAAATTTCTTCCAATCTAAACCAACTATATTTTACAAGAAATGATTGATTGAACTGCCAGGAAGATGGGAGAAGGTCGTACATAATGTTGCGAATACATAATAAATTAATATAATTTTGCTATTCAATGAAAACAAAATAAATGCCTGATAAAAAAAGCGGAAGTTACTTATGACTCCTCGACCTTATATTATATAGATTAAGCATATAAATATGCTTTTTTAAGATTTATACAAGTGCGTACTTGTTTTCGATATGTTTATCTATTTAGAAATCGATGTATCTCTTCGAATTAGAACATTATAATCGATTAATTTCGATATGTTGCGTTTGTATTATGTGTTTTTAAAAATTTCATAACCAAGACTTTAACAACATATTGCAAAAGTAAGTTCTTTTTTCTTTTATATTTCGATACTAAAAGCTCTAAAAACTAAAATATTTCAAATCAATCGGACTTGTTTTAATAATTATATTTTATTCCATATTAAAATTATATATATATATATATATATATATATATATATATATATATATATATACATATATATATATATATATATATATATGTATATATATTACATCTTAATTTACGTGTATACTTTTCTTAAATATCAAGAATTTATCTCAATCGTCAGAATTTAAAACAATTTAACATCATTTCACAAAATTACATATAATAGCAGCCGGAAAAAAAAAATATTATTTTACAGGTATCTTTTTTTCTTTTTTAAATAATAAAAATTTATATTATTTGAAAGATTATGGAAATGATTTAAAAGGCAGTTAATAGTTATTCCTCATTTTTCTTCTACCGTTTTAAGTTCAATAAATAATTAAAAATATCAGACGACTACAGAAATAATATCGATTCACAATTATTAAAGTTAATTTAAATAAAACAAAAATTATAGAATAAAACTAAAAAGACAAGAAAGCAAGATGAATATATTCTTTTTTCAAAAATATATATGAAGAAATCTGTAGAAAAACCAGTCACAAAATTTACATAAATCTCTTATTTACCGGTTTGGGATTTCATTCCGATTTTTTTCTTACTTATGAGGTTATTTAATATTTTGTTTTTTACACGTTCTCTCCTCTTTATTACAGTTATCCCCATTTTTATTTGATTTTATAAATAGCTTAATTTGAGATCGTTGTTCAGGTTAAGTTGAAGACGGCATTTCATTATCTGTTGATTGCTGCTGTTGTTGCTCTTCCTCCAATTGCTTTAGCTCTTTTTGTATTTGTTTTTTACGTTTAATTTTTTCCAATTGATCTTTCTCGGGCTTTTTAAGCGTCCCATTTTTGATTTTTTCCTCAATCTGTTCAATTTCCCTAAGTTTTTTGCGTAACTTTTTCAATTTCTTTTGCAAATCTTGGCCATCGTCGGCGACATTTAAATTAGTCTCAAAATTTTTGGATAATTCATTTATGATGCGATGATTTGAATTACTAGTGGAGTTTTGTGTTTTCGCTTTTGGCCCAATATTTGTGGATGGTTTGTTGGCTGTTGGTGGGGCGGCTATAGTAGCCGAGGTATCGATATTGGCAGGCAGTTTTAAGACGCCGGGTATTTGCTGCTGCTGTTGCCTTTGTTTATTAGTTATTGCAGCAGCAGCTTCTTTTTTTGCTTTCAACTTTTCCTGCTTTTCTCGTTCTTTACGAGCCTGCTCAGCGGCTAACGGGCACATACCTGGCGGTAAAGTCGGTTTACGTTGAGCGAATTGTTTCCCTTTGCTTTCATACAAAGGTACTTCTTCTTGCGGTACATACCCATTTCTCACACGTCTGGCCTTGCGCCAAGTTCCATCTGGTCTCTGGGTCGCCGGTATAAATTTACCTACAAATAATGGCGTTAAGAGATGCTTTCATTTCAAACTTACAAAATATATCTATCTATTCCTACCTTCACTATCCGTTAAATAGGTTGTCATAGTGATGCAGGTATCAATTGACTGATCAGTAGAAGTAAAATTCCCTGGGCAAAAAAGATGGCCTTGTAGTCGTTTTTCTTATTACCGCTAAAATTAGTTTTTCATTAAAAGCTTTTATATATAAAAATTTTTTTAATAAATGCCTACGGGTTTTACTATTTTTTTGCACTTTTTTAGTCTTTCTTTTATTTGTTTTTTAATTTAAAACTAACAATAAGTCATAATAAAATATAGTAAATTTTCTCGCGTTGCCTTCGAAAAAATATAACAAAACGTCAACATTGACAGTTGCCGTGCTTTACTCTCTGCCCATTATTAATGCAGCAAATTGAATCGTCAAATAAAAAATTTACGCAAAATGAAAGAGTTGCCAACTTTAAAAAAAAAATTATTTTTTTGTTTTCAAATTATATTTGAGACGGATCAGCAAAAAATATAAATAATAAATAAAATTAACTAAGGAACTACAAATTAAATTCGAGCACCTGTAATGCGTAGATAACAAATTCTTATCAATCTGTTAGATAAGGTATTTCTACACAAATGAATGCAAATTGTGTTAGCACGTTTTGTCGAAAATATATCAAACATTTCACGCAAGTCGAAAGAGAGGAAAAAGAAGATACAGTGATACACAGTACGATCATAAGATATAATCGAATTTGTAAACATTTTTATACCTTACACAATTTATGGCATTGGGTAAATTAAGTTCGCACGGACGGTTGTAACATTCAGGACGACATGACATAAATATATCTTTCATTATACCAATGGGTTATGAATCATTTTCTGAATCGATCACTTAATAAGTCGTTGTATCGAAAAAGTAACGTAATTTTCATCATTTTTCGGCACAAGGCCGTTTGTAATAGTATTTTAACATTCTGAATTGGTGCGCACACGTAGAAGCGACGAGGAAATTTCTTGAACCTATTGCCATAAAACGGTTCAAGCGATAACTGCGTCTTTATATTTTAAAAACGGCTAATTTTCAATACTTCTTCATAATTATAATGAAATTAGTTCCTAATAATAATTTGACATAAAAATTAGTCTTACCGAATTTGGACTACGTAGATATATACTTATGATTGCAACCCATATAAGGATTCCAATGAAAAGTAAGGCTTCATATGCTAAAAAAAAGTAATTTATGATGAAAATTTGTCCTTAGTAAATCAACAATAGGAAATTTGAATCACATAGATCGGTTTTTTAGATCGCATCATATATAGGGGCTCTGATGAAACAAACTTTGCTTTGGCGACAAAGCCTAACTTGTGGTTTATTATGAGGAAAACACCTGGACAATAAAAAATCTTTGACAAGCACGTTTGGGTATACTCGAATGTGAGGGCTTTCATAAAAATTTTTGTATTTATATAAAAACAACGTATAAATTTTGGGGCATTATTAATAAAGCGAAATGGTGTAGGGCATATAACAGCAGGTCTTGCCTGATTATAGCATTTTTTTTATATATCTACTTTTGCGATCATCTCTCCTTCATTAATTTCAGCCGTATGTATTCATATATATGTACGCATCCATTGACGCAATATATTCCTAGTCGGCCTGAATCGGTGGATACGGTTTGATAACTTTCTTCAGAAAGTCTAATAGTACTACCGTAGTGATCGTAAACCTATTAAGTTTGATGATATCGGGCAAATTGAACCGCAGTCTTGTTTACCGGGCGCATTTGAACTGTGTATTCTAATTCGAGCTCCTGCTATAATTTTAGACTTAGATAGCTTGTAACATTTTCATGTACTACATAAACGTATTAATTGTTAATTTTTATTTATTTAAGACTAAGAGAAATTGATAATGAAAAGCTTCAAGCATCCATCCGTCCATCACCGGGTTTTTGAAATTTTCTAAGAAATGTTATACAAAAATTTATAGAATCGTGAATCAAACACACAGGCGAGAATAGAAAGTGTGCAAAACTCCATCCCAAAGATGGCTAAAACACTGGACAAGAAAAATAAAACTTAAAATAAATATTAATTGGCATGCATTTTAATATATTTTGATCAATAACCAATCATCTAAAAGAGATATGTATGTCCTTCACAAAGCATTGATTGGTGCATTGGTTGGAAAGAAAACAAGGTGCTTGTACTTTAAAAATTCTATTAACCACATCTGTCGTGTTCGTTTTATCACCTGGTGATAGCTTACGCAATCAATTCTCGAAATACTAGATATTATGTTCGTACTCGAAACATTGAGTGTTAGCGTTGAAACATTGAGGGTTAGTTAGTACTACTTTTATCTTCGCAGGAAGTGGGAGAAAAATAGTTTACTTTTGATTTCCGATTCGTATGAGAGAATAATGAACAGCAGCAACGAATTGATATCAATAACTGCATGCAAAAATGTGCATTACTTTTCTAGCGAGAGAGAGAGAGAGAGAGGGAGTGATTATTGTAAAGAAGCGCAAAAGTTAAGACAGTAGGTCCGATACAAGACAATCATGGATAAGTGTTTAAAATGAAAAAAGCAAGAGTTTTGTAAATATTATAATGTATTTATTTATGTTAACTTGGAACGGTTTACGTTGATTTACCCACTCGCAGATATGTTTCTGCAATATTAAATAATGTATATATATCTATATATATAATATCTCGAATACATGAAATTTTTATTTAATTTTCACTTATTTAATTATTAATTTTTTGTTATTGTTCTATATCGAAAGCGTTTTCAATATTGACTGTTTTGTGCTTGATCTTACTTAGATGTTGAGTGCTTTTTGCTGCACGTGCTTAAAAAAGTATTCTCATTGTTTTTCAAACAAAAACAAAAATTGAAAAGATATTAAAAAGTAATTTAGCGGTCGCTAGCTTTAAGATTCTTTTTCTGTAATAAACAGTCCAAGGCACAGGTGACATCGCAAAATATTTCGTCAACGGTGCGTTCGGCATTGAGCTGCAATAGGAAATGAATAAATAATAGAATCGATGTTAGGGTTGATGTTCATTATTTAGCGTGAGGAAGACAAGAATAAATTAATGTCGAGATGAAAAGCAAATTCTTATTTAAGAAATATAATTAAAGTTTAAAACAAGTCGTTCAACTAGTGAATGTTTATAAAATATTTCTTTAAAAAAAAAGGGAAACCACGGCGTAAAGGAGAGTGCGCGAACTCTATTCCAGCATGTTACGTGCTCGAAATGACATTACTGAACGGACGCTCTTTTCCGGAATATATATTGGCTTGTACAAGTATCAGGTCGAATCATAAGTAGCTTCTGATGCAGCTAGGTAGGGTCTATTTATTGTTCGTAGCTACCCACTACAACTCGCTGAAATAAATGAGTTTTCCTTTTCATGATATAGATATGAGGATTCAATTGTTCAATTCAATTCTGTCATCGTGCTTGTTACAATCAACTGTTTTTCTTAATTTCCGGAACGGAGAGGTAAAAAATATATATTCGACATGTAATGCTTTGGGAATTTGAAGAAGGCAATAGCGCTAGGCGAGGGACTGATAACTGATCGGACAGTTAGAAATTGGTTTGTAAAATTCCATTCCTGGAGATATGGGAGCAAAATCGACGCCAATCAATAAGAGGTATAGCAAAAAGGTTGAATAGCTCACAATCAACTGTTAAATTAATATAAATTTGTTATTCAATGAAAACAAAATAAATGTGTGATAAAAAAAACGGAAGTTACTTATGACTTGACTCAACAATTTCTTTTAACAAAACTGCTTCAATTCATAGCAAAGTCGAATTAATGGATTGTTGAGGATGTAATCGCATTACCGCCACACATTTTGACAGCTGATATTGCGGGATCCGTTTATGAAACGGTTTGTTTATTCTATTCCAAGCAATAATTCGGTGCGAAAATTGAAATTGACACAAATCGTTTCCGACGTCTACTTTTCTTCATAACATTCTTCAAAAAACGTAGCAAAAATACATATCTCGCTTGGTGTAAGACATGGGTCTTCACGAATATCTTCTTTAAATGTCTGCACAAATTTCAATTGTTTCGTTTCATATGGGACTGAAAGTCGCGGGCAATTTATTCCGAAATTTTTACTCGTAATTAAGAATAGAATTAATTGTAAAATTGGATTGTTTTAATTAAGAATGTAGAGCATGTTTATTGCAAGAAATGGTCTTTGCACTTTCGATCGACTTTACAGGTTCCATTCTCCTCAATGTATATTTAACTTACCGTTAAAGTTCTGTCAGTGTATTGAGATAAAATTGCATTAGTGTTTCCTCTGAAAGTAAGAATTCGTGCTTTAACTGTTTGCTCATTGTCGTCGGCTCGTTTTTCGGTGGATGCGGCAGCTCGACCCATAATGCGATTAATTAATGTCTCCTAAAAACGATAGAAAAAAGAAAAGAAATCTGCATATGATGGAAACGAAAGGCTTAATATACGAGGTCGGCCATTTGTTGATTTTTTCCAAGTCCTAGTAGACTTTGTCACGAAATTCTCTCTAATTATACCTTTATTGATAATACTTTAATAAATTTTTAAAATACAAATCGTACTACTCGAACTGGAGGTCACTTCAAAAATCGACAATCATCTTTGAAATTGACGAACCATCCACCATTTCAGCTCTCCGAGGCAACATTCATGATTGTGAAATTGAAGCCGTAAAACGACATTTAACTAAAGAAGTTTATCGGAAATCCTGATTTTGAAATATTCTCGTTGCCACACTCGATTCTCATTTCAATAACTATATGAAATCAAATTTAATGAAATTTATCAAAAATGAAAAAAAAGAAAGAAAAAACCAAGAGATTTGGCCCACCCCTTAATTCTTAAAGAAATCAAAGAGAAACTTACGTCTTCGCATTCAAAATAAATAATGAGATCTACAGGAGCTATTTTCTGTTCAAAGGCTACACCTTGATTCTTTTCTCGTGGATAGCTGCGACACAAAAACAAAAACAAACAAAAAAAGAAAAAGAATTTCAAATCGTTGTTATTTATGCAATATTTAACAAGTAAGAAAGTTATATTCGGGCAGGATCGATCGGTAAATACCCTACACTAAGTTGTCGGATACACTTCTTATTTTTGCATAAAATTACTATTGTGGGTCAACTTTCATCACCACATATTAAAAGTTAGACTTTTCTGTTTTACAAAGAATCAAGTTTTGTCAAAATCCTTATTAGAGTAGGATCCAAAAAATAGATCGAGATGGTCCAAATTTTTTTTTGTTAAATTTCTACTATGATATAATTTTCATCACGAAGCATTGAAAATTATACCTTTGTGTCGCATGAATTTTCAGTTCAGAAATTGCCTCAGCCGGTTCAAAGTTGTCATACTAATTTAGAATGCCGAAATACCACTACTTAGCCACTTTTGCCGAGAAATTTTGAAAATTGCAATTTTTTTTCCATATAACGACTTTTCAAAATAGGGCGTTATATAGATAGTAATCAAAAAAGTGAACCGATCCAAACCATTTTCAATAGCGTTCGTCCTTGGGTCAAAGCACGTCACTCTACCAAATTTCATTAAAATATATTTCAAAAGTTGCGACCCGTGGCTTGGACGCAAATTTACATGGATAGACATCAGACGAACAGACAGGCTTCGGTCAACTCAAATTATGATTCTAAATCAAACGGTATAATAAAAGTTGGGTCTATTTTAATATACTCTGTACCACGAGTGGTGTAGGGTATAAAAATAAACAATAACTTTACCCATCAATTAGGAAACCCTTAGCATCAACTGACTTTTCCCGTATGGCTTTCTCCAATAACTCAAGAACAGCATCATTAGAAACCAGGCGGCCTTCTTTCATAATTATAGCCAAGTCCTTTCCTTTCGGTGAACCAGATGCTACCTGTAATTTATATCAAATATGGAAAAAAGGAAATAAAAAATAGAAATATGTTGAAAAAGATTTAATTGATAAATGATTCGCTTGTTGAATTACCTCAGCTCGCAGAAGATCGCCGGTGCTTAAGTGAACAAAGCCATATTTTTGAACAATTTTCTCGCACTGAGTACCTTTGCCAGATCCGGGACCTCCCAAAACCCAAATAATAGGCACTTTAAACTGCAAAGCGGCATTAAATAATATTTGTCAAGTTTTTCATTATTATTATTATTATTATTAATGTTTTTGTTTTTGTTTTTGTTTTTATTTTTGTTTTTTTTTTTTGTGGAGAAAACACTGACGTTATTACGTTTATTTACATTTAAAAGTAAACTTGAGAAGAAAAAAAAAAAAAAGAAAAAAAGGGAGACATAAGCGTTTCTCTTAAAAGGATTAATTGCTGCAATTGCACGGGCTGCGGTTAATTTTTATTTTGAAACCTCATCTGGCTTGGCATGCTTTCGGTTTATATGAAATACATGATTTTATTACAACTCAACTACTTACACAGCTCTGTTGTCTACGTAGTTCCTCGGCTTTCTGTTTGTCATTGGCCTCCTTCTGCATGGCCATTTGATGGCACATGAACAACTACATCGGATTATTGTGAAAAATGAAATGAATTTGTTGATAGTTTTTCCTTCCTCCTCCTCTTCTCATTATTATTATTATTATTATTATTATTATTATTATTATTCATTTTATTATGCCATTATTATGCATTTATTTATAGATAATCGTTAGTCAGTTAAGATAAATTATTGCAGAAGGAAGCATTATATTGACTGAAAAATTATTATGAAAGCAATAAAAATATGAAAAAACTAACAAGGATTCAACTTAAAATCAAAGATTATAAGTTTTAAGCGACTATTCGGGCGACTATTTATTTACAGGGGATGTCTTCGATACAAGCAATCAGGACATTGCGTTAAAGTAATGCGAGAATGATTAGCCAAATTAGAAGGGCACGAGTGGATCTAATATCTTAACATTTAGGCTTAGTAAGAGCTATGGCTGCTCTATAAGAGAATTCTCTCGAAATATCATTAATAAATTATTTAAATATTATTTTAACAAGGAAAAGAATGAAATTTCTTATCTCATAGTAAAATCTTCGCACTATTTGTTTCCTTTGAATTTATTTTCGCGCCCATCATTGCAGGATAAGGAATATATTCGTATTTATTTGCAGGGTTGTGTAAGAAATTTCAGAGACGCTATAAAGTATATGCATTATTGATCAGTCATCATATTTTGAATTCATCTAGGCACGTTTGTCCGTCCGTCTGCTTATTTGCCTGTAGTAAACGTCCTCTTGAACTCGAAAATGAAGATATTGGCTTAAAGATCGGCATGAAGCAAGCAGATTGATATTGAAAATGAACTAAATCAGTCAGACATCAGAAGACATGCCCGCAATATAATGTTATTTATGTAAAAAGGATGTTTTCAATAGCAAAAAAAGAAAAGAAAAAAAGGTGTTTTTGCTCATTATGCGTAAACTGCAACAATAAATATATAAACATAGTGATGGGTGATGGGTGATGGGTATAGAAGAGACTCGATCACAGCTGAATACAATTTTCTTATTAGTCTTTTGTTTTTAATTCAATGACTGTCAAAGTCTGTCACTTGATCGTGCAAAATTCGTATACGATTACGAATATTCTACGAGTGCAAGAAATTCACGTTTCATATGATTCGAATAAAAAATGTAAAAGAAACGAACAAAAGGCGAAAAGAGTAATAGGAATGATTCGAATTTCTCGTTTACCCGCCTTTGGTGAAAGCTAAATATTTCTATTAAAAAGCAAAGCAAAAGATGATGGAAATATTGCCGCGGGAATATTACTGCAGCTTCACCTAACTTTTGAGCTCACTTCATCCGTCCATTAATATTATCGGAAAATGATCATTCTTTGCGATTACATTGTGATGCAGTTTCGGGGGGATAAATAAAATTATTCGAATTTTTATACTTTCTTACTGTGATTCTAGTAACGCAAGACAACCTGCCTGTCAACCAACGAAACGGCAAAAGTATTCGGGCAAGGTAGGAAACGTTTTCAGTGAGAACACCCATAAAGGGCATAGCACTGAATACATACAAATTTCTTATCATACACAGGTTCAGTTATCTCCGTGAATAAAATTATCTATAGTTCCAGTAACCCTTAGAAGGTGTGCGGGATTTAAATACATATGGACCAAATGTCGACTTTTTAAGTTAATTGAAATCAAGGGTAACTTGTTCTATAAATATTCCTTCTCTCCTTCTCTCTTCAACGAAATACGTGCTTTATCGAGCTCTATTCATTTTTATATCAATATTAATTGATTCGTAAAAATTTTTCCAGATTTATGTAAGTTAACTAAGTAACTTTATGTTACTTGCTTTCTTTTTTGAATTATATAAACTATTTATGCGAGCATACATATAAATAGGCTTCGAATATTTTGTAAAGAATGTTTTAAAATAACTCACTATGCACTGTTGAGGTTATATCTGATCGAATAAAAGAGCATATTTGATCATATGGTCTGATTGGGCTCACATTAGCTAAAAAGAAAAAACCGAAACTACGCAAACCAACTGCTTTACACATTTTTGCTCTTCTTTGTAAATGCACACCATTCGCACCAAGACAGTTGTAATGTTGTAATGTAAATAAATATCTTTTCAGACGATTTGCCTATGACATGAAGGTTACTGAGTCAATAATCTTAATAGGATGTGTTTTGATTAATCTGTCAAGTGATTGATAGATAGGTTTCCCTATAATTGACTTTTCGTTGATCGAAAAGGGCGACAATTGATTGTCGATTGTTCGTTAATAGTCCAATAAGATGGGAAAGTAGTGCAAGAAGTGCTTTAGTGTAAATTCATAATTTTGTTACGAATAAATTTATTCAAACTTTAAGGAAATCAAATTTAATATATATTATTATTATTATTATTCATTTATTTATTTATTATTTTTTTTTTTTTTTCTTAATCATCTTTTAAAAGGGCATCATGCCAATAAGACATTGTACAAGTGGTTGAAGAAAAGCAACAAAAATGAAACATATATTTATGTATGTAATTAATTTATTTATTTCTGCTTGCCTGTGCGGTATTTAACAATGAAGGTCTTCGACGAGAATCTCATGTTAATGACAAAATTGTTCCCTTTAATAAAAAAACAAGTAATAAAATTATATTCACCTTGGCGTGAATTTTTGTGTATTTCAGAATGTTACAAATGAAAGGTCACGGTTAATATATTCTCATACTCGTTGTCTAGTCATTTTAAAAAGAAAAAGCGAAAATTTTTAAGTTTAGGTTATGCAATAGAACGCGATTGTCGAGAACATATCCATACCAGAGTCGAAGAGCAATAAGAAAGACTTTGAAAGGCTGCCATTTCAATAGACGGACGTATAGACAAACAAAAAAATATGCAAGCGATTTCCGATATATGCTTACTTATATATTTTTTCATATATAAAGGCGTAAGAAGAACTCACTGTCTTCAAATTTATGGATAGGGAAGGATATTATATATATTTCTTTCTGTCTACGCTTAATTTGCTTAAAAATTTATTTCTTCTATTATGTAGCGAAAAAGTTGTAAAATACATTTTTCATTACGTTTTCTGTGGTTGGATTTCTTCTTTATTGTTGTTGCGCTTCTTGCCTACACCCAATACACGTTATTTGTGTGTTTGTGTTTTCAATTGAATTTTCTTACAAGCAAAGATGTGTTTTTCGAGATTATTTGGAAATATTTCAAAAATCCATATACGGGTTAAATTTAAATAAATATCCTATAAATCGAGAAAGAAAAACTTAATTTCTTCCACAAGTTTATTAAATAAATGTGATAGAAAAGCATTTTTATAAAGCAAATCCATAAATGGATGGGAAAATATTAATGGTATTTTGCTGTTGGAAAATTAAATTAGCGTTACAGGTAAACAGGTATAAAACTTTTAATATATCTGAGGCTATATACAAACATACGCACGCAGCCACAGTCGTTATTATACTTTAGTATTAAAGGAAATTTATATATTTTGCGAAAAAACAAAAGAAAAAAATTAAAAAACAAAAAACAAAATTATATATATCATCACGTATAGACTAAACCAGATGTGAGTCGTAAAGTCTTCGTCGTATTTATTCTCGCAATTGCGTTGAATAGAAAAACACATTTCTCTGCAGACATACAAGTACACACAAGTATGGACATGTATATATATATATATATATATATATATATATATATGCGCATACATATCGCGCATACATTGATATGGATTTAAACTTGCGAGCCATTTGTTAAATTTTATTATTCATTAATTTATTTATGCTTAACTGTTTACTAAAAGATACTTTTGCGTTCGTCAAGACCGCATGTCCTTGAAAATTCAATGTTTTTCGAACGCGTTAGATTACGGCCTCCATTTTGCCTAATAAGTGCAGTTAAATACTTGTTATTAAAGGAACATTTATTTTATTACTTTCTATCAACTCACTTCACTCGATAAAGCTGCTTTCTTCTACATTATGCTTTGTCGGATCGTAATGGTTTTACCGTAGATTGGTCAACTATTGTAGATAAAATGATGTATTTCGTTACTGCTACATATATGCTTAAACTATTAAATTTTCTTCCTAATATGGGCTCGTCTTTATGTCGCTTTATACTCGCTTTTTATGTCCTTATTATTGGAACAAAGCCACGAATGTGTACTTTACGTGCTCGTGCTAAGTTAAACGTTTCAAGGCAAAGTAAAGCATATATATATATATATATATATACTCATATATTTTTATTGAATATATCTAGCTTATGCATCCACTTTGAGACGGACAACTTTAACTTACAATCATACATAGGTATGTGTATAATAAAAAAAGAATTTTTCTAAGCATTTTACTATTACGTGAATCCGCATCATTAGCCACAAAAATGTCGGTTTTTATCGTTTCAATTGATTAAAGTTTGTTTAAATTAAATTAGTTATCATTGGTGTGACATTCATTGGTATTAAGCCTCTGGATGTCAATTTGGAAGAGAAGTGTTCTTTCTACCTTTCATGGACACACATCACAAAATTCTACGACTCACGCAACTCACCCTGCCAAAAAAACAAACAAACAGACAATACGAAAGAATGGATGATCCTACAGTGCTGGACGAAAAATGGAAAGAATCGATCACACCTACCCAATAGTATAGAGTATTGAAATTTAATTTCTTTAAACGTTTTATTTAAAACAAAAAAAAAAAAGAAGATATTGGGCGGCCACAGAAGAATATTTTTTATATTTTTATCTTATAGTTATGCTCATTAATCCTCCAGAAGTTTATTTGCCGCAATAAAATAATCGATTTGGCCGTTGAAAGGTTCGCAGAAACGATGTAAACATGTATTAATCAAGGTGCGGTTTTGTGGGAGGTATTTTTGAAATAAGTTTCTGTCTCGAAGAGCAAGAACCAAATATTTCGGATTTAATTTCAAAAAGACGGTCAGTAAAGAGATATAATTGCTAAACATGAAATCTGCTGGGGCCATAGGTTTGGGTACCTTGCCTACCCAATCACCATATTTCATATGATGTCATATATGCATACATATCTGTAATCAGATAATTTCATTGACCTATTTGTGTTATAGGGATGGTGAACTCTTGTGTTTCGATATCATACTTTAACTTGTCGCGGAATATGATTTCCTTCGGTACATTGACATTGATCGTCTGTCTACGATTGCTTAGCGATAAATGTTGCAACTTTTTCATCCAACATATTGGGTTATTTTGGATAATTTGAATGATAATTACTGAGTAAAATTAGTGAGATTAAGATTGAAGACGAAATCTGACGATAAAATCATTGTAAACTGCTTGATGAAATTAATTGCCCAACATTGCCCAATATGTGCTCAGATTCCTCTTTTCTCTACATGTTTCGAGGTGTCGAGGCAAGCACAACGGCTTGAACTATTAAAATACCTAGACACGAGTTCTAAATCACGGCATACGTGTTTTTTATAGATTTTTAAAAATCTGCCATAATTTTTAAAGTAACAAACATTTCTAAAATCATTTCTAAAAAGAATTAATTTTTAAAATAATATAAAATTAATATTCAAAATACTTTTTTTATTAATGACTTTTGCACAACCAACTATTATATGATTGTAGTGGATTTGTGAAGAATTTCAAATTGCATAGGTTGCATTTCAATTCTGTATTTTCCGCTGTATTCAATAAAGAAAATTTCTCTCATGATATGTATATATATCATGCGTTATATATTATATAAATTGTATCTTAAGCTTTAGCTAGCTTTGTAGATTATCTTGCTGAGATTATAATCGAGTGTAAACTACATTCGAGTGACTGATGTCACATACTATTTATAACTGTGATAATACTTGTAGCATTGTTTACAATTTATACATTGTGTGTATTAAAATCTAAGTATGTGTAGATTGCTTTTATTCAAGGTCGATGAAAACAAAACATTTATCCTTAATGATAGACCTAAAAGGCGAAGGGTTAAGGACATTACTGTTGGTAAAAGAGCGTAAAAAGGAATTTATTAATAATTTTTCAATATTTCAATAAGAAAGTGAATGCTTCTCGCTCTTCCCTGAACCGACTTTTGGTGATATGCGAGTTAAAAAAAAGCAAATGAAACTTTCAAGATCTCATGTCGCCAAATACGCCAACTCTAGCATTATCATAATATTGAAACAAAACATACAAATATGCGCACACCATCAAGTACGAATTAGAGAATCGTTTCAAAGGTTTGCTAAATGTGACCTTATTATTGAGTCAATTGATTTTTTCATTCCTTGACGGCTGTGATAAATATTTGAACAAATTTCATAATGTTAGCCGCACATACAGCACAGGTTAGAAGTAAACACTTTTTATTTTCTAAATGATTTCATGTTCGTCATCTATTATTTTATATGCTATTAAGCTCACATTTCAGTCGACTTTGTCCGGCATTTATGATAACCATGAAGACCCAGTATAAACGCAATATTAATTAACAAAACCACTTTGAATTTAAAATTTTCTCGATTTACGCTAAGAATGTTTTCTTCAGCACTTTTTCCAGTTTCAGTTTTTTCCATTTTGCCGATTATATAAATTTTTTAAGACAATAATTCATTTTAATATTCAACAACACATGCTTAAAACGGCTTTAAATCTTCTCCTTAATTATGTCTCGAATGTAACTTTAGTGCGCGTCGCAAAAGCACCGATCAAATCAGTAAATTTCTCTTATGTCAACATTATAGTCAATTGTAGCCATCAAAACGAATATGTATTTAAAGAAGAAAACGCAAATTATAATAAATTAAGCATGAAATGATTAGTCTTTAAACAAAATAAGAAAAAGAAAAAATGGATTTCAAGAAAAATTCATTTCAAAATGTTTGCATTTACTTGGGTCGAATCTATTTGATACCTATCACTTTCAATTAACACCTAAAAATTATAAAATATTTTGCTTAATTAAAGGTGCGTTTGATTTGATCAATATTTCCATTTCAATTGACTTATTAGACAAGACAAGTAGCCTTTGGAAAAGTTCTTACTAATTCTCTTATCTCTTACAGGGTATATATATGTATTTTCAACTATCTCTTTCCTTTTGATATGATCAATCACCCAGGGGATTACACCTGTACGTGTAAAAGATGATGAAGTTCGGAAAAAGGAAAGGGCCAGGTGCTCACAGCGTACAAGGTATATGGCCAAACGGTTGAGCATTCTCTATATCAATTTTTCGATCTAAGATCAACCTATAAACGCATGAATGAACACGCGAACATAGATATACATTTTGTGGATATGTTACAAAGGTCAAGATAAATGTAGTATGCCCTCAACGTCACTGGAAGAGTGTGGACTCCAGGCGGTTTGGGTTTTTCGCACTCTTATTTTTTGAATTTATAGCTTTGGCGTGGATCGAGCTAATTGATTAAAAAAAAAAAAAAAAAATTTTAAAATGAAAAAATATGAAATAATTTCAATATGTATAAACATCATTGAAATGCCTCTACAAATTACTATAAAAATCCTTTAAGTCAACTGTGACCCAAAGCGAGTCATTATTGCTTTCTGTGAATTTTCAACTTTTAAGCAATCAAAGATCGAAAATAACCTCAACTATTTAATCATTATTATTGATATGCCTTCAAAAAATAGGCTGCGATAAATATTTTCACAATATCTTTGCTAGATTTCTAACATATATATTTTTGGTTATCATAGATACCGATGGCAGACTGTTAATATAATCTTAATTGCCGAGTATCACAAAGAAGAGGCATAGCTGCCTTTAAATGGTATGCTAGCTATTAATCTAAAAGTGACTTTTTACATAGCTAAACTTATTAAACCAATTTCGAGTGGTTTCAATCTACACCCACGGTTGTGAATGCTATCCCAGTTATTGTATTCAAGCAAGCAAATGTTTGTAGGATGAAGCTTTCAGTTTCTAAATATTGAATTCGCGCATAAACTCAAGTACAATTAAGACGAAAGATATATGCTCGGAAATTATAATTAATTTTGATTGAATCGTTGAAGCATAATGTATTCGATAATCTTTAATGTGATTTCATTATAGGTTAACTTCATGCTAAGATAAATGAATGACAAGCGATAATGTAACTTAAACAAAGTATTTAAGTTACTTTAAGGAATTTGGCATTCATTTCCTGGTTTACGCAGACGATTGCCTGCCTCTAACAAAATCGACTTATATTCTCAGCTAATTTATCCGATTATAAATATTACGCAGTCTTTAAGAAGCTCATGTGTGATAACTGCCGTACATTTGTAGTGACAAAAGTAATATACTCTATGGTGGCGGGTATTATGGGACGAAAGGAAAAAACAAAAAATTCAGAAATGAAAACATAAAATTTTTGGCAGCTAGAAGAGGTTTTGTTGTTGATTTTTTTTTTTTTTTTTTTTCTTGGCACCAAACTATATCCTTCACCTTCCTCTTGAATTGAAAACTCACCATTATATATTGATGTTAATGTATATGTTGGACGATTCTCACCGTAAATTTGATAAGGATTTAAAGGTATAAAATTTGTTGTGTTCTTTTTGAAGGAATCAAGCAGATTGCTTTTATGAAATTTTTCTCCTCTGAATTGAACTTCTTTGCCGTACACAACTGTTACCACGCGTTTTTATACGCAATGCGTGTGTTGCAATAATTCACCAGTGTTTACCGTTAGCTCGTTTGTTTTGCATTTGAGTTGCGAAAAGCGACTAAATTCATAATGTTGTTCAAGTTTTCTTTTTTGAAACTTACGATGCCTTTTTTTCGTGCCGGACGACGACTGGCCATTATATTTGATTCAGCAAGAAAGCGTTGTGAGCGTTATTTGTCTTTCGGAAAATTTTGCAATTTTTTTTTTTTCTTGAGAAAGAAAAAGTTTTTATCAAACGAAAATGAGAAAAATGAACTTTTAATTTAAATGAAAGCTTTAATGTCGTTGATTTTTCATTTGAAAGCTTTTGACAATATAGGCTTTGCTTTCCGTTTCGTATCTCTTTTACGTTGCTCTGACTCATTTTCAGACAAGCTTGAGAGTTGCAAGGTAAAGTTTGTTTTCATTGCAATAGAAGAGCATTTCGAAAGAAGGAAATCATTTATTAATGAAATTGGAGAGCTTGCGTTTACACTTGTGTGTTTACTTATGACCGCTATCAAACAACTATCCACATGTTTCAAAGTGTTAGAATAATGTTGTTGGCATATGAGTTGGTTGATCACAACATTATTTACAGGGTATCATTAGATGACCTTGGAAAACCTTGGCACCAACGCTTTTGATTATTGCGCGTATAGTTGTGCGCTGCTTATGCCGATGTCTGCATTATCGCTGGCAAATATTTGTACAAACTTTTAGAACAGCTCTCCCATCAAAATTCTCACTGTATTATGTTGAAGTCTGATCTAAAGTGATCTATTAAAAAATACTCGGACTTTCGTCCTACTAGGATAAGTGTCATCTTTAGAAAAAAGCAGGAGATACGAGAAATTTTTAAGTATGTTAAAGCTTTCTGATCTATTGCATGCCTTAGTGTATATTTCTAGTTTAATCTCTGGCTGCTATTAACATTTTACGAAAATATTTGTTTTTTATCAATTTCTTATACCAAAATCAATGCATCCAACAGCCGGCCTATAAATGGATATGCTTAACTAGACCCAACTTGCAATCTGTATCCAAACTGCTTTAACTGCTTTAACCACTTAATGTGAGATATTAATAGAAATGAATAAGAATAGAAATGTGTCTAGTACCAAACATTTGGCTTTTTTAATGAGTCCATTAATATTTCTAACTACAAATGTAAGTACGAGAGGGCTAATCCTTTTCTTGTCCTTTGTCTCTCGAGGTATGAGCAACTAAATTCTTAAGATCATCTATTGGGAATATTATCGGGAACCTATACTAGCGATAAGTTAGGACAGTTATGTAGTCATTTTAATTTGCTTAACAATTAATGCTCAACTTCAACAAGCACTGTGTTCAGTTGCACTTTCTCAGTAGTCAGTTGGTGAATTTAATCAAAATTGATTTACTACCTGTAATGCACAAGAGTAGGAGAGAGAGAGAGAGAGAGAGAGAGAGAGAGAGAGAGAGAGAGAGAGAGAGAGAGAGAGAGAAGAGAGAGAGAAAAGAGAGAGAAGAGAGAGAGAGAGAGAGAGAGAGAGAGAAAATACGTATCTCGATTCTTTGCAAAAAATCTTTGAAAAAGTTTAGGGTAAATTTTTTTTACGTTTAATACTCTTTAAAAAATAATCCTTTTATAATTGATGTATTTATTAAATTTCAATTCACGAAAAATGATATAGAAATGCTTGCAGCTGTCTGGATTCGTTAATTGCTATTAGTAATAAAGTGGCTGGGTTCAACTGTTGACGATGCGTAAAATAAATTTGCTGATGTGTCGGAAAGGACTGTTGCGTTTTTAAAATGACTACCCGAAACTGGGGCGAACCGGGCGAACTTTTACGATAACCTTCGTTATGCAGGTAAACGTCAAAATTTATTGGCAATATTTCAGCAGAAGAATCATCTTTTGCGTCTTCATTTTCAGTGTCATACGATTTTAAAGGGATAATGTTCAGTTTATGAAATGTTTCTCTGAATCTTTCATACTCAACATCAGTCTTAAGAAAGTCAATTAAACTTTCGTTTGATGTGTTTGCAGTTGCTGTACCGGGGGTACTGAGGGTGCAATTTCGTTTAATTTTATGCCAATAATTGCAATCGTTATCATCTTGAGCGGGACGCTTCAAATTCGTTTGCATTTTCTTCCTAAAATCTAGATCGTTTTCACAATCCTTGTATCCAATATTTTGGGTCCGCTTCTCTGGAGTTTTAATACTTTCTTTTATTTGTTGAAATTGTTGCTTAATTTTTGTATAATCGATATATTTACGTACGTAGTCAGGGACTATTTGTTCTTTTTGTGATTTCTTTTCTTGCTCTATTTCCATTTCTAATATATGCCAAATGCAGTCTTCGCGAGTTCGAATCTCTTGTTTTCGATGCGAATGTGCTTTCGGTCGATTTTCATATTTGTTTAAAATGTAGCCAGAACGTGTCATAATTGAATATACCAGGTATTCGTCACAACGTTGAGAACGTTTTTCACCTATCAATAACAGATATGACTGTTCTATAGACACAACGCAAGAGTTGTACTCCAACTGCAAACGATTCTGAAAATTTATAGATTATTTTAAATTTCTTTTCTTATTATTAATTTAGATATCGACTGACTTTTTCTAAAAGAAATAAAGCTTCGTAATACTCCAGATAGTGCTGTCCATGCTTGTTAAAACCGAAATGCTCAAATTTACCGTCTTTACGTATAACACGTACAGTTTGGGCTTCATGATCCCATTCAGCCAATGTCCGACCGGCTAAGCGTTCGATATGCGATCTAGATAACTGTTGTTCCAAACAATCTTTGATAAAATTTTATTCAAAATTGTATCATATGCTTATCGTAATCCACAATTTACCATAAAGTTTCTCCAGCTCTTTAACCTCCTCTTCTGCATCTTTTGGTATAGTTTTCTTTAAACCAGCACTTGGTATCCCTACATCTTTGTTTCTCAAAAGTATCAGTTCAGAACCTCTTAAATATTTAGTTTTTGGCTCGATTTCCACTACGTCGTTTGTTATTTGAAAATCCATTCTCCACAAATTAATTTATTAAGCCACTCAAGTTTGAAGCATTTAGATTTGTCTCTCGAAATGATCTCCAATGTAAATGACAAGAGATGCAGCATTACGCACAATTTACAATTCAAACTGATTTTAACCTATCCATCCATGTAACATATAAATAATCCATCCGGCTTCTTTTATTCTCATTTCATTATTCTTCGACGAATGCGAATGATTAATTGAGTTATTGCCATTTGCCATAATATTCATATTCATTTGTTAATATAAGCCAAACATTTCAAGTATTGCCACCTTGAAATTTGAATAAAGAAATGATAACTAATACTAAGGACATGAAAATAACAATCCGGAGGTTCGCGGAGCTTCATTTGAAATATTGAAAGGAGAATTTGCAATTTCTCTTGTTGATTTGTGACACGCAAATGAGGAATTTTTCAATAGTATGTTATGCAATAGTAAACATATGGAATATATATGATCTCTTATTTCGTTCGGCATTTTCTACATTACCAAATAACTAAATAAAATTAATTCGATGCAGAATTGCGCTATTTTTGTGGTTGAATTATGAAACAAACAAACCAAATATATCTACTTGTTTAAGATGGAGCATTGAATTGTCGTGTTTTTTCAGGTTAAATGAATCAACGGTTTAAAATGTAGCTCTAATCCTAATTCCATTTCAATTCAATCCACTTTTGTTTTACTTGTAGCCAAGATCCTTCTCGGTTGATTCGAAATTTCTTCAAAAAACTCGTTGGGTAACAGTATTTCGACGTTCTCAAATGGTGAGAAAAATTGGAGTTGTCTGGGGCGATTCTTTGAACCCCCTCGCATATAAGTGTTATTATGAAAACTGAATCTCTGTATGGTTAAAAAATTCTAATTTTCAATATTTCATGGTGAAAATTACTTCGTAATAGTAAATTGACAAATATTACCGAATTACCGAATTGGACAGCTTAGGTCTATTATGGATATCACCGCATATAAGGATTTTCAGGAAATGTAAACCCTTATATCCCAAAAATGCCTAATTCTTAAGGTTTTGTGATCAAAACTTGTTCATGATGGTAACTTGTCCTAAAAATGAAATGGACTGAATTTGACCCGTTCTGTTTCTTGGACCTCAACCTACATGAGATATCTCATGAATAGTAAGCCCTTCAGAAAAAGGTTTAATTTTTAATAATTTTTAAGGAAAGTTAATACTGATTTGGCAAAAAAGGTAACGATATGGAATTTGGATCGCATAGGTCTATTTTTTAGATCCCAACATATATAGGGCTTAAAATGAAAGCAAGTCTTTATAGGGAGAGAAACTGAAAAATAATAAAATTGTTTGGAAGTAAATTAAGTTTGCGGCATTTGAATAAAATCATATGATATTTTGGGTATCCTTCATGAGAAGCATGTCTTTCCGGGTAACTTGTTGAGTCTTATTACCAAAACAATGGAATAAATGGACTAGCCGAAATAGTGGGTAGGGTATGTCATAATCGATCTTGCCCAATTATAATTTTTTTACTTGTTATATTTTAATTAAGGACATAATTGATTCCTTATGAAGTCGTTCACCCACTTAGGAAAGACTTGCTATTCATTATATACCGTTAATAGCGTTTAGTGGTTTGATTTCAAAATCATTTACTTAAATATAATAAAAAGAAAGAAAGGGGATTCTCTGGTTTTGACATTCTCCTTGAGAAATCCCCTATAAACTTGGCTTCGAAAACCGTAACTTTGCCGCGTGATGGTCTCCACAATTGATATTATATTATTTTCTTATGAAATAGAATTTGTTTTCCTTCTGTAGGAAAGGTTGTACAAGTAGGTTTAAGTTTTAACATAGTTATTCCTCGAAAGCCTGCTGAATGTACGATATTTATTGGCATGAGTATGTTGATTTGACGATAGCCTTAGCACTCATGCCAAGTATTTTCTCCTACTTTCTATAAGGTTGCCTTAGCTGATAAGTTTTCTTCCTACAGCTCACAGACAAACTTGCACTTGTATGTGCATGGATCTTTTTCCGTCCTCATACAAGTTTCCGTTTTTTCAGAACTGGCTGCCTTCACATAATAGCTATGACATATATCTCAGATCTTCCGGAAAGGACGCAATCTTTGGCAATACTAATTACGTACTATCCCATATTGGAATTGACAGTAATGAACGGGCGCCAGGCGCACTTTTTAATAGCCCCATGAAACATGTATTAAAACCGCTCTGTTTTTCTAAGGCGATCGCCATTATTGCCGTATAGGCCCATCAGACGCGGTATTTATTTCGATAATAGGAATCGCTCCGAGGTATTCTTGCGATCAATCAAACCTTCCGTTAAGATGGCAGCCTATTCGAATTGAAGGAAGACTCTATTCAATACCAAACATACTGAACTTGGCAGATGCGATAGTGTCTTGTAATGGCTTCCTTTTTGTCTACTGAAGAACTGATATGATTCCGAAACTGCGCCTTTCTCTTGAAGAACATGATGCTGCCCTTGATACCTAGACTATACTTGATTGATTACTTTAATTTTTCGACTTATATAATGTACTTACATATATATTAGCTAACTTACTTAGGATACTTACCTTCAATATTCGATGTTCCTTTACTTATTTTGTTAATATTTTCTGATATTACACTGACAACACTTTTTCTATTTATAACACAACAATAGCCGCATACGAATTAATTATCCGGCGTCTTTTAACTGTATTTTATAAATAATAAATATTTAAATACATTTATTTAAATACATTTTCTTTTAAGAGAATTTTATTAATTAAATTAGGAAAGTAATTATTTATTAACAATTTTCGTTTTATATTCGTAATTGTCGCAAAACGTTTTTTTGTTTGTTTTAAATATAATTAAATATATAAACTATTTATAATACTTGTATAGTAATAAAAAGTAATAATTTGTACGCTGATAGGTGGTGGTGGTTGTGGTAGTTGTAATGGTGAATGGTGGTTGTGGTGGGATCAGATATCTCGAATTCAAACGCATTTCAAAATACGTCCTGTAGAAGGTGTGGCTGTGACTTGTGTTAATAACAAACCGGTTATATTAGCATCGTCGTTATCATTACTATACAAGAAACATAGCAAAAGAAACTATTGAGTTTTTCTTTTTGTTTTGCCTTTTGTTTTTTTTCTTTTATAAATTTTTTTTTTTTTTTTTTTTTTTGTTTTTTTTTATATTTTCATTTTTAATAAAAACCATTTAGAGTTGGAGCGGAAATTTAGTTCTTCGACAAGCACGTTGAGTTGCGTTATTATGATGATCGATCACAATACAACAGTAACAAGTACAGAAACATCAAAATAAGAAATCGTGCATCATTCCAAATAAAAATTGATTTCAAGACAACATAACGATGTTACATTACTTTACAATGGTCTATCTAAGGTCTATGAGAAGAAAAATAGAAAACACACAAAAAAACAAAAAAAAAAAAAAAAAAAATGAAAAAGTATTAAGAACAAAAAAAAAAAATCGATAATGAAAATAAAAAATTCAAATGTTTTAAATTGAATTTGTAAGAGTAGTAATGAATGAAATGTGAAAACTACATATATAAACAGTAAAAATGCAATATGTTTATGTTTATGTTTTAGTTCTCTCATCCGTGATAAAATCCATTGTGTATTGCGCGGTCATAAATGCGAAAAAAAAGGCTGACGTAATTGCAGAAATTATAAATATCTCAAAATAGTCGACCAGGTTAACGGTGACATTATGTCCGAGCTAATTATGTAGACGTCGTGTAGACAATCAACACACAAATCTCGATTAGAGTCGATTCAAGTCAACAGGAGTCTAATGAGTTTCCAATCACTGCAACGGGATTTCATGACTGATTTCACTTTCAAAGGACCGTTTTTGCCTTAATCTTCTTACTCCTGTATATGGGTGCAAAACTTTGTTCGGGACGTATGCAGAAATAAAAAACAAAAATAGTTTTTTTTTTTTTCATTTCAGTGAAGTAAACTCCAACTTGCCTTATGTGCTGGTCAGCGAAAAGTATTTTAAATAAATCAGAAATTTGATACGAAATTATGGATGAACTAAATTAAATAATTGATTGCAATCGTGTGTGTTTTCATTATAGGATCCTTCCAAGAGTGTATTGCCATGTTTTGTTAAAGAGAGAAACTTGGTCTGCCATAGAACTAATGAGCTGATGTATCGTCACATGTTGGTTAATGTACCGTCTTCTACTAATTTTCTTAATTACTTAATTCATAATTGATTCTATTAATCTAACCTTGCGTAGAAAATGATCAATTCAACTAAAATTATTATGATCTATGAAAAATGCTTACCATAGATTGAAGACTGACTTGCAATTTGTTAAGGAATTCATTTTTTATTTCATTTTTTTTTTTTAGGAATCAAAAAATTTACTTGGCTATGATAAATATATCAATATTTTTGTATTGATCAATAACAAGCATTGAAGTCTTTCAGCTCGATAATAATACAGAAATACGTATCGGTCAACGACTGATCAATATCTGATTTGAGTCGATTTCGATTCAGTTTATTCGCCCATTCTGTTATTTACTGCGAAAACTGCTGCGAGAGCAAAAATTAAGATAGGAGGCTGATGGACAGATAAATTTGAATATCACAGAAAATCTTGGTTTTTAATTTGCAAACTCGGCTCTATTCGACAAAAACCATGATACATACATACATACATACATACATACATACATACATACATACTATCAATGCAAAGGGAGTTTTTAAAAAAATTCGCAAAATTGCTTTATGAAGATGATAATAAACGGAGGAACGGCAAGACACTTGGTTAGTTGCGAATTTATCTATTTTGGAAAATACGATTCGGTTGCCGATATACCAAAGAAGAAGACGATCTACACGGCTAAATAGCCGCCCATTTTAGTGACCCGTAATATTCCTTTTAGAATTTTGAATGTGTGTGTGTATGTGTATACCAGCGTCCTTAGTTCGTGAATATATTGCGTACATGAATGACTCTATGGGAAGAATATGAAAATTTCTTTCTGTTTGGAACCCGCTGGTTAATTGGTTGATCAATATTAAGGTTATGTTGAATCATAATAGTTATCAGGCAAATGCTAATCGCAATTTTGACTAAATAGCTTGTGCGTTAATAGCAGTCGCTGGACTAGAGCGACAAGCATCTTGGAAGAAATTTCCCAAACGGTATCCCACGTACGCTTTCGTTTAAGGTTTCCTGTTCGATATATGAAATTACAGTCAGCTTTGCGAAAAAAAGTGAAAAGCCCGCAAAATAAAAGTTTTGTTGTTGTTTTCCTTGCTGAAGCTATAATTAAAAATTTGTAATTTGTTTGTAACGCGAATGTCGATCAATATTTTGTCAACATATGCAGTAAGCATAGTTCTTAACTATTGGTCTTAGTTTCAGTAGAGACGGGATAAGATTTATATCGTTTTTTTTTTTGTAGTTTTGTGAGATCTATTGAACTCAGTCTTTTATATAGGTAACATTCATAATTTATAAATGATTATCCGTTATGGAGTATCTTTTGATTTTTTCCATTCAATGAAAGATTTTCTAAATGTTTTCAATGCCTTCAAGTTCACACATAAGCCATTAGATTTAATGCAATAAGTGTTGATAAAAGAAATGATGCCATAGTCTGGTAGGAAGCATTGTATAAGTTCTCATCGGGCGATATCTTTAGGTCTACAGAGAGTTTTGGTTTCTTTTGCTTCTTTTTTTATTTAATTATTTATTTTTTTGTTTTATTATTAAAATCAGATAAAAATGGTTCGTGAGTTTGTTTCCTTGGAATGATATTCGAATAACATTGAAATGAAATGAAGAAATTTAATAAAAAAACTTTGTTTTCTTTCTTTTATCTGAAATTCTATATTGTTGTTGTATGGGCCCTTTTCCTACGATTTCAACGATTACTTATTTTTATGATGAGAGATGTGTAACTGAAATTTATTGAAAGAGGAGAGTGGTCGTGGGTGGATGAGGAGAGTGGACAAAACAACATGCAGTTTAACATAAGCACTTAAACAAAGCCACTGTATATTTTTCTCTAGGATAATGAATGAATGTTATAAACAACACAGTTATAAATTGGAACGATAATGATTACTTCACTAAATTATTGCTGCAACGAAACCGAAATCGCACGCTTATGTCTAAAAGATCAAACAAACACTCTTAGAATAGTCGGTATACGCGACTTTTTCTTGTCTTGTCAGGCGATAAGCCTTTGAAACCTTGAAAATTTGCGTAATTTTTGTCAACTAAAGCTCGACACTCTTCCCTTTATTATTGTGATGACTATTGTGTATTTTAAAAGGAGTGATAACTACATAAACAGTTCGTTTTCCGTTTCAATTTTCTTTATTATTATTAATTAAGTTTATTTTTCCGTTTAAAATTTTTTCATCAATGAAAAGTTTTCCTAAACTAAAGCAAAATATAGAATATTTTCTTTTTTTTCTTTTTTTTTTTTTATAATTTAATTTTATTAATTTTTTTTTAATGCTTTTTTCCTTTAATAATTTTCTTGCTTGTTGTTTAAACATAAAACATTAAAATTTTGTTGTATGAATTTTCAAAGGACGGTTATTCGAAAATGCATTTTTTTTCTCTTTTTTTTTTTGGGGGGGGGGGGGTTTAAGTAAATTTCTGTTGTGAGCACAGAGATAAAAGTTTTAAAGCAATCTTTACAAACTTAACTTAAAACATTACTAAAATTTAACAGTCATTTGTTATTATTAAAACAAAAAACAAAAAGGAAAGAAAAGAAAATTTAAACAAAATAAAAGTTGTTAAAAATTCAAAAACTCTAGATGCGTTTGTTTTTTTTTTTTTTTTTTTTTCTTGTTTGTTTTCACGTTTACAGGTTTTTTTTTGTCCGTGACAACTAATCACAAGGCAAATAGACTTTTGTTCGGTTTATCAGCATACAATGATTGATTATTCAAAGTCATAAAATATTATTTCTGGGAAGTTAGGCTTCAGGTTATATGTTAAGCAAAGTTAAAGAAGAAACCAATTACCATAATTAATTAAAAACCCTCAACCATATTAAAGCAAATATAAAGGAAAATCAAATAATAATAAATGCCATCACAGAGAATGTTTTGAATCGAATTGGTGGCATAAGCGCTTTTAATTCTATGGCTATATCTTCGTTTAATTTCTGTGATGTTACGTTAGGAGTGGAAATGGTTATCTATGAGTGTGCAAAATGGCCTGGAATCGGGAAAGAGACTGCATGAGAACTATTTTTTTTTCTTTTTTTTTTCTCTGGTTATTTTTTGTTTTTTTTTTTTTCTATTATTAAGGCTGTTGTTCATTAGTTAAGCAGGCACTTTGCATTTGTACTTATGTATGGTTAATTAGTTAAAGGCACTCCCTGTGTATAAATATTAGTTGGAGTTAATCAAAAAGTAATCGCTTTCTATCAATTTCATAAAACAGCGCAAGTGTGTTCTATATATGTTTTGCTAGGTGAGAGAGAATTTCTGCATATTCCTAAACAAATGAAGTATGTTTATGTAAAGAAAGGAACAGATGGAGTGACAGACAGACATAGCAAAAAGCAGATATGGTAAAAAAAAATGTGTGAGAGAGAGAAAAAAAGATTAAGAGAGAGCGAGAAATAGAGAGAGAGAGAGAGAGAGACAAAGAGAAAGAGCGAGATAGATCGCATCGTATGGTTGGTGTGTGTGCATATATCTTTTATATATATATTTATGTATATATTTATGTATGTATGTATGTATGTATTTATGTATGTATGTATGCATTTGTGTATAACTTTTGATGCTTACTTTTTGATGAGTGATCGCACTTTTTTCATGGTACGATTAAATATTGTTTTGTTATTCGGATTCGTTTGGCCAGCCGCTCCCCCGGCCGTATTATTTGATGTCAAAGAGATGTTGGAGGTAGTCTTCGTTCCATGGCCATAACAGCCTTTTTGTCTATGACTATTCTGATCGCCACCTCCTCCCCCATTCCAACTGTTGGCCATTGAATTGCCTCGGTGCACATGTGCTGCAGCTCGTGTTTGATTTTTTACTGTACCGGATGTAATGTCAGCCTTCTGAGATGCTACACTGTTCACACTTTGATTGTCCTCATGTTCGTCTTCCGGCGAACTAATACCTTCTGGACTTTGCCTATTTAAAGGGCTTCCACGTAAGGTTGCTACTCGTTCCGGTGTCAATGATTTTGAATCTCTCACCGAAGAAGCTCGTGGTGGTAGGCCATTTTTTGTCGTTTTGTTTGATAATGAACGTGAAGGTTCTGGAGTAATGGGTGTTGCCAGGTTTTGCATACTTTGCGTTTCTTCTGTGGGCGAAGGAGGCGCAACAATTGCTGCTAACGCTTGTTCATCTAAAAAGTGATCGAGACTTCGTGACTTTCTATGCTGTGGATTGACGGGGGGTAAATTCGCAGACTTTTCGCGCTTTTTAACCGTGTCCATCTGTTGTGTACCGTTCAACGACTCTATTGAGCAATTGCTATCTTCAGCAGGTTGCAATGTGCTGGTTGAACTGGCATTTGTTAGAGCCATACTACCGGCTGTTACTAAAGCTGCTGCCTCGGCTACTTTTTCCTCTGTGGATTCGTTGTTGTCTAACAGACCATCCACACTATGGCTACGATAGTTAGACGCCGGCTTATTCTTACTATTCTCACTGGCCATGGCTACTTCCGAACTACGTCTGGGTGGTTTATACGCTAAAGGTGACATATTTTGCATGGAGCCGCCAATAGGTAAAGTTCTGTGCGCTATCGGTTGTTGCGTTCTATATGGCGGTAACATATTACGCTTGGATCCACGTCCGAAAACACTCAGTTGACTGCCGGCGCTGCCCAATTTTCCGGTGCTGTTAAACATTGCGCTACTATTCGATCCTAGACGTTGGCGTGCCGGTGACGATGAGGTGCGGTATCTATTTGCCTGGTGATTAGCTGCTAATTTGTGATTAGTAGTAGTAATTAAATGATTATCATCAGTAAGTGTTCTTTGTAGGGTTTTTGAATTTCTAATATTTAAATAATAAAAATAAGGTGAACTACGATTGCTACCACTACCGCTTCCGCTAACGCGCATACGCCACGACGTATGCTTGCGATTAAAAAATTTAGCTTTAAATTTCGATTTGAGAATATTGGTTGGAGAAGTAAGAGTTTCAAAATTTCTACTAAAGTTATTATGATCACTAAAGTTATCAATAATAGTATTCGAAGTATGAGATTTAAAATGGAGACAATCCAGTCAATCGACACTGGATCGTCCCGTATTTGTTGAAATTGTTGAATTTTGTGTCCCACCTTGTCCGCCGCCATTTGTTGCTCCGCCATTGCTACTATTTCCGCCAGCTGTGCCCGCATTGCTGCCTCCTACATTATAATCCGAATCGTTGCTATGCATTCTCTGGTAGCTAACCGCTGAGCTTGGCGTACCCGGTGTCATGGCAGTTATACGATCGATATTCTTTTCACCACGCATAAATCTACAAAATATTAGCATTAATAGTTCTGAAGCTTATCCTATATATATATATATATCCTATATATATATATATATATATATATAGCGGTATAATATACCTTTCCAGTTTGTCTATACAGGCGTCCTGGTAATCATGAATCCAAGTAACCCCATTAAAATGACAAACGCTACGCATATCTTCGGGTAATCGTTCCGGTTCCGGCCAATAAAACTGACTATCAATTATCGGTATAATGTTACAGCTTGAATTTAGGGCGGCCACAATTTCCTGCAATTTTAAAAACTCTTACATCATATCCCGCCATCGTTCTATTTATATTGTTTGTGCCATGATTTTAACATACCCTGTGCACCCAATCTTTGCAGTCGTTGTCATCAACGCAACGTTCAAGAGCATTAGGTGTTAATACTAAGACAAAATTTTTCGCCTGACGAATACTGTTTAATAAACCGTTATCAAACTTTCCAGCCTCCAAACGTTCAACATCAATGAATACAGAGAAGCCACGCAATTGTAGATGTACCTACGGACGGATTATTAATCATATCTAATTAATAAAAATCCCTTATCGCTTATCATTCGATATTTATTTGATTTTATATACCTTCAATAAGCTGGCCAATTGGGAGCCATTCGAACGCCTATAACTTACGAAAACGTCCAAAGTTTTAATTACGTTATCGTCTGTCGAACTGATGAGAGAATTTTCCAAACTTTTTACCGCATTCAGAATGCGCAGTCTATGTATCGAATTTTTTATGCTGCACTCAGCTATAAGCATATCCTCATTCAAATGGGGTAATGAGGTTTTGTCTATACCTGCATTTAACATTGAATAAGTGTAAGTACAATATTCAGAGCCGATCTCTGCCAAAAATTGATGCAGCTTGGCGGTATCTTTTGATGAGTAATCAGCCATACGTTTCAAATTTTGCAATTCGCGCTCGAAACGCTTAAGCAGTATGCCGTTTGCAATTCCAATATCGTCACGAAGATTTTCTTCGTTAAGTTTAAGTAAGAGGTCGCCGTCTACTTGTGATTCTTCAAATTGTTTAACGAATTGCCCGAAACCTATTTGTTTTACCCATTCTTGTACGTCTTCGACGGACCAGAGTGGCACTTGTTGGGACAATTTATGCGGCACTGTTTCGCCGATGAGACGCAAAGCCTGAGCGGCAAATTTAGAAGCAATAGCATTTGGGCAACTGGCCACAGTTTTAAGAGCTTCAATAGCTCCGATTTCACGAAAGATTTCCGTATTTCCTTGCTCTCGTTTAATGCCAGCTTCCATGCAAAAGTGAAATGCCGCCAAATTACGAGCTTCTTCCCGATTTGAGCTTAAGACAGGAACGAGACGTTGCAGCCAATGTTTACTTTGGCCATGGGCATGAGCCAAATTCGATTTGGCAAATTCGGATGGGTCGTGCGAGGTAACAAATGGTTCGACTAAATCTAAACAGCCCGATTTTAATACCTCAGCCTCAATCTCCTTATTAGCGACTAGAACCGCAATAGCTAGGCAGGCGTAATACTTAATATTATCGTCGGTGTGGAAGGCCAAATGGAATAGCCACATTGGCACTTTACGCAAAATCATGGCTTCCTGATTTTCAGCGCCGCCATATAAAGATAGATTCGCCAAAGCACTCGCGCAATGTCTAAGAGTTTCAACATCACTAGTGCGGCACTCGAAGAGTACAGCATCTAAACCTCCTAATTTAATAACATCCGAGCAAGTGCCTTCCGAATGTTTAAACAGGTGCTCCAAAATGCCAGTGCCAACTCGAGAATGTTGATTGTTTTTAGTACATACGCAGGCGACATTCACCACCTTATCTAAGCCATGATCTACCACATGCGTACGATTTTCGGTGGTTAAACATTGTTCTAATAATTTCGCAGACGAAAATTTAATTTGCATATCATTTTGTACGCAATTGTGCATAAGCAAGTCTAGGCCACCACTTTTCCGTAGGCTATCACATAAACTATAACCCAGTTCATGGCCATGCGTTGGTACAGCCCAAGCTCTACGTATTACTTCATTGATTTTTTCCAAATAGAGTGTCTCTTCCGAGACGGCTCTTCTCTCTTGCAATGAATTTACACAAGACGTTAACATATTAGAATATTTGGCAATGGCTTGCTCGATTTCTTTTTGCCCACTTGTCGAATTTAACGACATTAGATCGTCGAGCTTGAAATCGGATAACTTAAAAAAATGCCCATTAGTGGCGGACATTTGTGAAGATGACGAAATCATACTACTGGCCGAACTAGAGACGCCTTTATGACTCACCGTATAATTAGATTGAGACGCGGACGATATATGCTTCTCTTGACTGATAATACCATTCGAAGTTATTGTCTGCGATTGTTGAGAATGAGCGATGGCCTTCTTGTCAGCTGAAAAAGTATCGCTTTGAACTTTAATACTAGCGGCTGCTACATTATTGCTGGCCTGTTGAGTGACATCACCGGTACGCAGAGACAAGGCCTCCTAAAAAGAAGCCACGCAAAAAAGGAAAGTGAAATTAATTAAAGGAACCATTACTTAAATAATAATAACATGTAAAATGTATATGTTTTTGTTCGTGCTCGTATACCTCTTTCTGTTCGACCTCAATGGGAATTTCTCGAACATTTTTTAAATTTGAAGTTTGCAGTAAGGTAGACGTCGGCGAGTTTAGTGCATTACTGCTAGTTGCAGCGTTAATGTGCAAAGTGGGAGTGGAATTTTTCCGCACGCTGCGTGTAGTCGATGAGGAAGTACTTGCAGATGCAGACATTCGTCGCGTTGAAGACGTTTGGGTCGTAGTAGCCGAAGTTTGGGTAATTGAACTAATCGTCGGTCCCGCAGGGCCTTGCAATACTTGTATAGGCTGTGGTTGCGGTGATAACGGATAATTGAGAGAAGACCGATTAATGGTCGGAGATGTTATCGGTGGTGGTGAAGTAGGCATTTCTATAATAGGACTCGATGAACGTGTCGGCTTAAAGTCAGATTGGCCACTCGAGCGAAATATACCTTTACGTACAGGCCACGGAGCTTGTTGATTGGCCATACTTATATAATTTTACTAAATTTTCTTTTCTACCCAATATATATTTAATAGTTAACGTTCTCGCACGCTGGCACACCTGGCACTTGACTATAATTCTTAAAGCTAAATAGAAGATTCCCGCATTATGCGAAAAAAACTTTTAGAAAATATTTACAAAATTATTTCTCTTGATTAATCACAATGCTTTAACGCTACCTTGGATTGCTCCGCTTCTCAGTGTGTCCCTCTCTTATCGTTTACTTACTATTCGAATATTTTTGATTTATGCATGTGTGTGCGATTTTTGTCTATTTTCAACTAAGATTGTGCCCACCTTAAGAGTGTTTATGAAAAGTATAACATATATAAGAAGGCAGAGAGGGGCGACACATTTATTTTTTGGTATTGAAAAATAGTTTTAAAATTTTAAAAAAATTGTACGAATATCGAATAAGTTGAAAATGATCAAATTGTAATATTTACCAATAAGTTTACTTTATGAGGTAAAACTTGAAATCAGGATTAATTTGAATATATCTATGCTAAAAAGATCATTTGGTAGTTACGATCCGTACAAGTTTCTTGGATGCATTTTTACAATCATTGCTCAAGGATGTGGGCGATTGGAAGACCAACAACAAATAGGTATCACGGACTTTATAAAGTATATGGAGTAAGAGTCGAAGTTGATTGAAATTTAATCCGTCCATCCGTGCGTTATTTGTTCCCGAAATTCTCACAGAAAGATATTGTAGACGACTACGGATGAAGTTTGAAAACAAATAATCAACAATATATATATAGAACCTATACTCTGCAAATGATATTCGTTTACAAATTGATGCTAATATTTGCCAGATTATTATCTCGAAGATGATGAATTAACTCGCGATCAATTATCAAAATTTCTGGTTCGTGTGGCAGAGAGTGAATACTTAAGAGTCACTCTGAAGCGATTACCATCTAATTTAAGTGCAACTGTCTGCTGGGACATGTTTATTTAACAATGATCGAGGCTTTTTTAAGCATCCAAGCAGTCCGATTGAATCAGTGATTTCGGGTATTCGTGCCCTTTTACTAGAATTTTTTCCTTTTCACGTTTCTTGAATATGTCTGACCTAAATCATTGAATCATCTTCGCACCTATGGACTAGCATGAATAAATTGTATGTATTGTGTTTGATAGCAAAAAAAAAAAAATATATATATATATATACATAAATTAAGATGAAAATTTAATGAAAATACTAAAAATATTATTGAAACAACAATCTGAAGCTGAACTATTCTTTAAAAGCAGCAGGTGTTTCTTTTAACACTAATGTGCGAAATCTTAGCGAATATTCAAAAAAGAATACAATCACTTGTCGATACGATCGCTCTATGATATATGAATAGAAATTTGTGCAAGAATCTATGATATCGACTGCGCGTAAACGAAACGAGCGAAAATAA
This sequence comes from Glossina morsitans morsitans, assembly GCA_001077435.1. Classification (NCBI taxonomy): domain Eukaryota; kingdom Metazoa; phylum Arthropoda; class Insecta; order Diptera; family Glossinidae; genus Glossina; species Glossina morsitans. The sequence goes on from CCAG010014907.1 coordinate 42,889, forward strand.
AAATCTAATGGAAAACTCATATAAATGTGAAACAACAATAAATGTTTATTCGCAAGAAAGAAAATGCATACCATGAAGAAAATTTTTATCAGATTTGAAAGGAATACTTTTACAGTCCAGGTGAGGGGAATTTTTCTTATGTTGTAAATGCTTGATGTATGATGGAATAAATTATCTAATTAGCAGTTAATGGGAGAGAATTACTAAATCTTTTCCCATTGGGCAGGAGCACCCCTTCTCTTTTTTTATATCGTTCATTGTTATTCCGCTTATAACGGTGTTTCGGAGATCCCTTATTTAGGATAGATATGATGCACTTTTTGCGTCCGCATTTGAACCCCTTATATCTGATCAATTTCAAAGTCGAAAGAGACAAAACAGAATAGAACAGACAACTAAACACATGATAGTTTGTTGAGGTCTTAAAACTGAAAGCACATTGAAATGAAGATCTCCTTTTTTTCTGTAATTCGCGACCCACTATAATCTTATAGATGCATTCTCCTGCCGTTAGAGCCGCTTTCAATATGTTAAAATAAACTTTCAGTTGACTAATAGACAAACTGTTTAACAGACAAACGTTAGAAGTTAAGCATGAGATATTTCCTTTTCATTAACCTATAGTTTGCTTGATTTTTTTGCCTGTTTCGAATGGGACATAAGATTATTTTAGGAAGGATACAGAGAAAAGCACAAAATGTATTAGGTAAAAAGGACCGATAATTACTTAGATCTATCTGTTGATTCAAAATAGGTTAATCTATTTTTGATTTAATCCTATACCAATTGTGGTAGGGGGGTTGTTAAGTTTCTGCGGATGTATGCAATTCCCAGAAAGACGTGAGATTGACGAACGTTTCATATGTACTGAGCTTGCGTGTCCGTCTGTCGGTCATGTTTTTTTGTGCTCAACATGCCTTCGCCCAGCCACGCATGGTTTGAGTCGAATCACCTTTTTCGCCCCCTTTTCATGCAACGTCTAGGTGCTTATGTGAATATGAACTGTAGCATGGTCTAGGATTTATTTTTGATGGGCCGTGGCCTACTATAGTGTTTTTACTTGTTTTTACAATAAGTACTTTTTCGTATAAGTAAATTCTAAAATATTTTTCTTGTTTCGTTTTGCCAACTATATGATTGTTTTTATCTGTTCCTTTGCCACTTAGCAGATGACTGGAAGAAATCTTTCAGTTAATTTCAAGTACTACTAATGCAAAGGCATACTTTCCATGAAAGATCGCGTATTCGATTATAAGCCATAAGAAATTAGACTTTCTCTGCGCATAAGGACGTGCTTTTTATAATGAACCCTCTCTATGTTGGAGTCTAAAAAATAGATCTTTGTGATCCAAATTCTCTATTCATAATGTCTCTACTAAATAGCTACACTTTGTATCGGAAAATATTAAAAATGAAACCTTTTTTCTGAACGTCGCTTACTATTCATATGGGATGGGACCCATGAAATCGATCATGTGATTTAAATTTGCTCCATTTTATTTTTATGACAAATTAGCATTTAAGGGTTTACATATTCCGAGAATGATTATATGATGCGGTGGTATCTAAAAACTTGACCTACAACATTCAAATTCGTTAAGGTTGATTTCTTTCTCAATTTACTATTATAAACCAATTTTCACCATGATATATAGAAAATTAGTCCGTTTTACAAAATAACGATCGCCCCAGCCGAACCATATTTTTCACACCAAACTTAGAATATTGAACAGCGAGTTTTGTCGAAAAATAACTGAAAATTGCAATTTGTTCCATATATCGACTTTTCAAATTAAGTGGACCGATCCGAGCCATATTCGACGGTGTTCCTCTTTGTATCAAATTTCATCAAATTATCTTAAAAATTGCGCGCTGTAGGTTCGTAACGTAAAATGCATGGGTAGATATCCAACAGACAGACAAGAGTCGATCGGTATAATATAAGGTGTATCGTGAACATCTGAAACTCTTGTGAGTGTTACCGCACCTTCCACACAAACTTGATATACGTTGTACCACAGTACAGTGTAAGGTACAATTAGGAAAATGAAGTTTTCTTCGACTAACTTCGTAAGATGCGATATGAATTTCACTTTTGTGAGTGAGTGATTTGTGTGCGATAAACTCTTAACAAGGAATTTTATTATAGGAATACTATGGATCGTTTGCGTAAAGAAGAATACGCATTTTCTTCAGAATTATAGGGTATGCAGACAATTCCTAGTGCGTTTGATCATTATAATGCACCATCATATTATCGCACTGTATTAGTCTCTCGAGACAATTTCACCACAAATCCTTTAAGTTCTACAAGTACTCCATTCACCTAATTTACTTTCGTCTAGAATTTTGCATTGCTTTAGATGAAGCAATGACTTCCATGGCGCGGTACTAATCGATAAACGTAACGAGCTATGTAAGCAAAGTTTAACGAACCAATATATAAAAATTTTAAACCGTTAGTAAAGAATTGCAGACGTGTCAGTTGATTAACCGTAAATTATTGTACAGTCTCCCATCGAATTTTCCTACTAATTTTTAAAATGCTAACGTGTCTTACATACACAGGCACACAAGTCACAAGCTAAAATGTTTATGCATTGTAAGCGTTTTTTTTTTTTTTTTTTATAGATGATTTACGAGCACATTTTTCTATCAAAATTTTAAATGGTTTTGGCAAATAATTGCTTTGAAATTTGAAATTAAAATCTGCTAGGAACGTGACTGTTGGCAAATCATGTTTCCTATCAAAGTTGATCGATTTGTAGCTAAAATTGTTATATTAAAAATACATGTAAATAGTTGTAGTTCTCTGTATCGGCCGCGACGATTCAACATGGGTCGGACACAGAAGGACACACGAACGCACAGGCTATCGCGATTCTTACGCTGAACAAGACGAGTATCGGTTATGTTTAGTCTCTGGATATTCTCCGGGAGGACATTTCGAAGATAATCTTATCTTTTATATGATCGATATTAAAATCTTAGAAGAACTTGAAAAGAAATTGAAACTAACATTATGTATGATCCAGAACAGTTCTACGACTACTGACTAACTATCATTTCTATTTTTCGATCCTCTAATTCAATCAATTATTCATACGAAGCTATTCTCGAAGCTCTCTTCACTTTCATATATATATATATATATATTGCATGGAAATCAAGAGATTTTGTGATTTTTGAAAAATTATTATAATTCTAACGGTTATTTTGCCACCATTGTGTTCAAAATTTTTCATTCTCTTTAAAAACGATATTTAGTTTTTTCTTTGTTTTACTTTTTAATTTTGTATTTTGAATTTTTCATACATACATACAATATATATATATATATATGTGTGTATATATTTATTACATATTTAATTTACATTATAATAAATATTTAAATGATTTTTTATTTTTGTGTTTTATTCTTTTCGATTCCATGCATCTGCTATATAAATGTTTCAAATTTAAATAATTTTTTCAATTTTCACGTCACAAAACGCGTATTTAGGAATCGTCTCCGCGGAAATGTAGAAAGTGAGAGGTTAAAAAATGTTTACATCTCTTTGTTTTTGTATTCTTTTAATTAATTAAAAAGAAAATTTAAAATTTGCAATTTTTTTTTTTTTTTTGCTAAAAATTTTCAAATGTTTTCGTATCTATTACTCGCGTTATACTGAAACACAAATTTATACATTAGCGTAAGCGAATACATTTTACAGATCGGAGAAGAAGAATATTCTTAGCAATTTTTCGATTTTATTAAAAAAAAAAAAAAAAAAAAAGGAGAGCAGCAAACTTGCACTATGTAGAAGAGAGCACATCTTGTATAAGAGTATGCATAAATTCTCGTAAAATCTTATAAATTTTGGTGTATATCCATGAGTATATATAAAAAACATTTAATATTATTTTTTATATTTATATTTATACTGATCATAGGAAGATCATACGGAATGGATACGAACTTCTCCTAAAGACATCGATTGTTTTGATGACATGTCTATCTGTTAGTCTGTCCATCTCAGTCTATTAGTCTGTCAAAGTTGACGAGTACGATCTCAAATTAATTTTTTTATCCACGATCTACGATATAATGTGGAAATCATTTTTTCTCTCTTGTTTGACTGCCTAAAATTCTTCTTAACTTTTTTTTCTTTTTATTCATTCTCTAAAATGAATATGTGTGTAAGAGCTTTATCGAAGGCGACAAGAAAGTAAGAGCAAGGCGCCTTAATCACCCTGTTGCTACCGTTAGTTGAATTTGAGTAAATGTTGAGCAATTGTTTACTTTGCAACCGTTCCGTAGAGCAAATCTATAATATCGACCAGAGATGTTTACAAAATTATTTGCAAAATCCAGGAAATCAATTCTATATTAAATTCACTAACACTTTCGTATTTGAAATACTTCTTCATTGAGAACTTGAAAGGTAGGTGGACACTTAACCTAAGACCCTAGGCGAAGAAAGCGATCATGTTCATAATATGCGTAATGCGTGACGCGTTGACGTTCTACATAACCTCAAAAAACCGAAAGCAAGAAAAAAAAAAGCGCTTTGCCTACGCTTTGGGTCTTTGAGTTGTTCTTTAAACGATGCGATCGATCATTCTTTGCCCCTATAAATCGTTTGTAATCGTGTTCACAATTAACTTCAGATAAAAAATAAGTCACGCTAAACTATACTAAAGTATATATATATATATATATGTAATGTGATAATAAATCTTCTTAGTAGCATTTTGTAGAATGAACTTTTTCTCTCTTCTAGAAACTTGAACAAAAATGTTTGCGGTTTATACGGTTTTAAGTAAGTAAACCATTTATTTATTTATTTACTTATTTTTCTTTTAATTTTAATTAACTCAGCCATCCACTTACTCTGATCATATGAATACTAAGTAATGTTGTGGTTAATAGTAACCTTTTCAATTTTGCGCGAGTGTTTGTATAATGATTGGCTCGTAGCCAATTTCTTGACTTGAATATAAGCAAATTTAATTAGTTTTGGAATTTATGTTAATTTTAATTTCTTATTTTCTTTTGAAAAATCCATTATATAAATAATTATTGTTGAAGTATAAGTGTAATAAAAATGTAAATTAAACAAATTTAAATAAAATTTAAACAAAACCAACAAAAAAAATATGTTCATAATTTATTCTCGCCGTACTCGTCGATGTCGTCGTATAAACACCTAAATATACTTTCTTTCGCATTTCGGTCATTTTCTTAAGTTTAAGTATAAGTCGAAATCCTTCGTAATCTTCTAAAGGGAATGTCCAATAAACTCTTTTTACAATTTGTTAAATAATGTTTTTTTATTGTATTTTTTTTCTCTTTTTAGCATAACACTTTCGTCACTTTACCTTAATTTTATCAAATACTTTTCTATACTTGTAACGTGAACGTTTCGTTGGCGCATAACATCGTGCCGATGTTAATTGAATCGAAGGACATTTCTTTATTAACACTTGAGTACAATGCAATGTTTTTGTTATAAACATTAATTTTTACTATTTTTATATACGTTTTCAAATATACAAAGAAAAAAGAGTTTATACGCGTTACCGCGCAAACGAGGACATTGAACGTTGGTAATCAACTAAGGGATCGCATTGACTTGTTCACCCCAAAAGGAGAAAGTAAAAGTTTTTTTTATTATCGATGTATGGATGTATATGCATGTGTTTGTAGGTGTGTGTCTGTGCGTGTGTGTAAAGATTTCTTAACTCCCCTAATTCCATTTCTCATTTATTTTCGACTAAAAAAAAAAAAAAAAAATACAATAAAGTTATGTAAGAGGAAAGGAAACCATTATTCCTATCCTTTAGGTGTCCTTCACGCATTCATGCTTCAACAGTAAAATTTAAACGTAGACTTAATGTCGCTTCAAATAACTTCTTTCCTAACTGTATATGCATGTTAATCCTTCCTAACATGACTATTTTTATATGTAGAGAGACGTCTCACATGGTTTCTCCAATCAAAACTAGTGCAGGTTTGCGTGCATGTTAAAGACTTTTATGACCTAATGTCTATTAATCCGTACAAAGAGTGCACACACCCTTAAAAAATCTTAGTAAACAAAAAAAAAAACAATGCAAAGGAGGAAAATTTCAATTGAAAGCTAAACAAAAAGTATTGCGTCTCTGCACAAACTTGTAATGGAAGTTGACTAAATTCTAGAGCAGAATCTATCCGATCGTTAAAAACCTGAAAAAACACTTCATTACGTTCTTGATAGAAACGAAAATTTCCACAAATAAAATTTCTTAAATCAGTTCCGACAAATCTTCTCATTTATGGTCTTCTCCCCGCGTCCACAGCTCTGTTATCGAGAAGTGTTTGCCTTTCCGAATGACGAACGAAAGGCAAAATATATTGAAAATATACGTTTTTTCCTCTCAACGTTACCCCTTTCGATGAGCATTTTTTCAAAATGTCGGCCGCTAACTCGTATGCAACGGGGAAAACGACGTGGAACAGCTTTTGTTTGGAATCACATTCCACTGTCATATAATAATAAAAACAAAATTATATTATGTTGGGTCATAAGTCCCTCATATCAATATTAAGGTATTTCTTACGTTCATTTTATTAACCCTAAGAGCTACATACAAAATCTCTTCATAGGGTTATCCAACATTATCATTCGCTTTTTTAAAGGAATGGACTTGATTTTAATTCTATTAACCCTAAAATTAACCTAAAATAGTTGCGATTATTCAATCATTATCGTGAAAGAAGAAAGTCTTCGCCACGATGTGCGGACACCTTATTCTTGTGCCAATAGGCCAGAGGAATAAAACTAGAAGGCTAGGAATAAAAATGATTTTATGGCCATAGAAGAAAGACTGGGCGATGACTTGAATTTATCGGTTATCTGCCGCTTTCTGGTTAGGGATTTCCTAAGAGGAGATTATATTAAAGATGAAAATGTCGAATTATTATTAAAAACGCAGTTCCCTAAGGGATGCACTTAATGAAAGGCTCTCTAGTAAATACTGCTATGAATTACTCTAAGGCGAATAAGCCAATGAACCCAAATTGAGACATTACTGAACAATTGAGCGAAAAATTATGCACAAATTTCGAATATATCACACTCTTGTTTCGCTTTTGCGAGACGGAGACGGAGACGGTCTACTAATTTCAGTAATTTCAACAGTAAAGAAAGTAATTTCAAAATAAATCAGCGGATGCTTGGTCAAGGGAGCAAGTCAAGAGCGATATGATCAATTTTTTCTTTAAAAATTTATCTTGACTCGATTACCGAGAGACCGCTTGCTCAGTATGATGTATGAATATGTTACCTTACACTGTGCTCAGCTGTGTAACGTTTCAATCAATGCTTTCCCATCGATTCATTTTTTTTGCAATTAAATTCAGTCTTTTACTCATTTTCATTTTCGATCTCAATTAGCGAAGTAATGAACTTTTCAATTTTACGCTATCATTGCTCGGCTTTCTTTTTATATCTAACTAAGCTACTCTTAAGAACATTTAAGACGCGAGCGATTTTATATTTGCCGTCACACTGTGCGAGATTGTCAAAATTGTCAAGAAAAAAAAAAAAATTGATAAAGCAAAGGACTACGCGATTTTCGTTTTCGTAAGAACGTCTAATTCTGGACTTTAGCCCAAGGATGATTTATTCTTCCTGCTTGCCACTGTTTCACCTGGCGTTGCTTTGATATTCGCTCCAAAAAGTCACATGAAGACAGTGCTGTTCTTCTAGCCATCATAACCCCCTTTTTTTTTGGTGTTGGAAGCATGCATCATATATTGCTATAAAAAAAAAAAAAAAAAAAAAAAAAAAAAAAAAAAAAAAAGGCGGAATTGTCATGTGTTATCTGTTCTTCAAAGTGACGACCGACATGTTTTCCTCTTCCCTGCGGTCCTTATTCTTGCTTTTATTGAACCCTGTACTATATAAATGCTTTACTGCATTATAAAATTATTGATTATCTCTCCAGTATTTGCCTTTATGCGTTAACCATTTTATTCGAAAGTCGAGTTCTCGTCAAGCTTTGTTTTACAACTTTTCTAACCTAAGACACTTTTCTTTCTTTTTTTTCTTAACAATCGCTATTGAATAGTTCCTAGATCCACGGTTGCTTAGATTACTTTCTCTCTCTCTCTCTCTCTCTCTCTCTCTCTCTCCCTCCTCCCTCTGATTAGGTATTTCCATTGAAGAGAAATGTGCTTTAAGCGATGTCACGCCTCTTGGGTATTACTTCGGTTCAAACGTATTTGTTTACATTTCACATAATTAGGTTTACAAAAATGGGAAGTTTTTTTTTAATTCTTTAAGTTGTTAATGCACCTGAATTAAATTAAATCAATACTCGAAGGCTTTCAGTGCAGTCGTGCGCTTAGTTGTTGCGGTAACAATAAACAGCGATTTCAGTTCCACTGTCGTTAAGGTAAACAAACAAACCTCTGTGCGGCTGCATTTGGCATATATGAGCTTAATGGTCTTTTAAAAAAAAAAAAAAAAAATGTAAAGCTTTTTACATCTCTTGTGGGCAGAGTGTATTTGTTTCTCATCGAAACTGCCAGCACCCCCCG
>CCAG010014908.1:0-38101 GCA_001077435.1 Glossina morsitans morsitans
CCACCAACCTTTCTAAAGCATTTTTAATTTGTATAATAAACACTTGTAAGCATTTGAAGGCATTTCTTTTTGAATGAATGGCGTTGTAAAAGATTATAACAAATATATATATATATATATATATATGTATATATATATATGTATATGTAAAGAGAATTTAACGAGAAGTACTTTAATATTTCTCTTCAAGACTTACGTGTATGACAGCGGCATTCTCTTCAGCCTTAACACCGTCAACTTCTAAACGATTGCGAGTGGCTGCCGCTGCGGTAGCCTGTTGAAAATCAATATCACCCGCTTGCAAGCGTTTACTTTCAGCTAAATTGCTGGTCGCCTGTTCTGAACTGAAACCATCGGTAACGAATTTCTTTTTTGATTCAGTTTTGGTGCGTTTCTCTTCAAATTTTACAGTGTCAACGGTGACGTTTGAACCATTTAAACCGTTGCCCGACAATTGATTCGAAGCCTCAACTAAATCCATATTCATTTCTTCATCATCGTCATCGGGAAATTTAATTTTCGGTTGTATATCATCATCAACGATATTCTCAAGGGAAGAACGTATTCTGTAAAAAAAAAAAAAAAAAAAAAAAAAAAAAAAAAATTAATTATTAATATTAAAAATTCGCATAATAGAGAATTGTGAACTCGTTCAATAATCGAAGTCTCTTACTTTTTCTTAAGTTTACTTATGGCATCCGAACTATTCAAATTGTTTAAATTGCTGAGATCGTTTATGGAAGGTGGCTGATGATGGCTTAGTGTACTCGTTGAACTGGTTAAGGCCGGAGTGCCGGTATTGCCACGTCCCAATGCCAAATCATTAATTTCCGACATGGAATTTTTAAATTCACTCATATCACGTTTTAAAGCGGCAGCCTTCATTTCTGTTGAGGTGGATGATGAAGAGGAAGATGAGGAAGACGACGTTATCTGATGTAAACGTGATTTTTTCTCAACACGGGTTGTTGTACTGCTGCTACTGTTAACGACCTGCAAATGAATGATGAATTTTGTTAGTTTGCCTTAAAAAAATATCACTTTTATAAACAAAGTTGACATACTGTCCCTTCAAGTTATAAATAATGAAATTGTACTTTTCAAAACCGTTCGCTATGCTACTTATTAACTCTTATTCTTAGATTTAGATTTAACTTGGAAGTCAACTCTGTCGACCGATCAAATGTAGTTCAGAATTGAAAGCTCTGCTTATTTGATGGATAATAGTAAGGCCATCACGGCCCTCAACCGTTCAAGAGCAAGAGAGAGAGAGAGAGAGAGAGAGAGAGAGAGAGAGAGAGAGAGAGAGAGAGAATCATCTCAGATAACTAGTAACAAATTTTCGTATATAGCACCTTTGGGCGGCGTTTTCTCATCATGAGGCGCCTACCTATAATGCGATATATTTGCGAGATGGACGCGCCAGGAACGTTTAATGTTCAACAAAGTTAAGACGTACGTACTTATGGTGCGCAAGCCTATTAATACTTTTCATTTATTTCATCAACAGTTTTTAAATTTGAAACATGAGCGGACAGAGGGACATGTTGAAGTTTAATATTTTTCAAAACATTTCACTTATATATGATATAAGAACCTTCTGAACTAATAACGTAATCCCTCAACCCTTAACCGCTATAGGAAATAATTTTGGTGATATTTTAAAAACAAATTTTTGAAATACTTTTGAGAAACGATAGACTTCAATAGCATTTATCCTTTTGTAGGTCAAAGCCAACGCAGATGATGATGAAATAACAAAATCTATTTATGACATTCTAAGCTCTTCGCAAACGACATTTTAAATCCAATTATTATCATTAGGTGTTTTCCCACTCGATTTCCATTCGATTCGAACACTTTCATCTCAATTTTGTTCTTAATCAATATCGGTTATACAAGTACAACACTTTTACATATTCCTCTATAGTTTACTTTTCCGTATTCGTTTAGAATTCATCGCTTGCTATTTATAGCTAGCTGGTGAGGCCTTATCTCTGAAACACTGCCTTTATCTGATATACTTAGTATTTTCTTATCCATTATTCATTTGACTGTATCCGTTATAAGGGGAAACACTCCACTCCTATTCCCTTATCTTTGTTCGATGTTCAAATATCAAAAAATAAAATAAATTTTCATTACATTTACTTCGACCACAAGACGAACATTTTTGACTTTTAGTCAAAATTTTCTAAGACTGAATGGATATATATATACATATATATATATGTGAAATAAAACTTTAAGTTATTTATTCTTTTTTTTTCTTTTTTTTTCTAGCAAAATAAAATTCTTAACTTATCTATAATTTTTATAGCGTCTTAGACAACAATAAACGTTTCCCGTTATTGTTTATTTTCATTAAAAGTCATTAGGATATAGTAACCTTGTCGTCTCATTGGTGACACATCGAAATGCGTTGAGTAGACGACAATGTTCTTAGTTATCCTATGGGAAACGTTTTCACGTCTACAAAGGATTTTGCAAAGAAACTTATAACTAGAAGGCGAATGCCTTAAGCCATGCGTACAGTACACAGGGATTTCTTTCTTTCAAAGATAGAATCCTGTGCTTCAAGACAAAAGTTTTTGTGGTATATAGCAGGATTTGATGAGCTTAGGTCAGCGCTGTGGACGGTAGTGCGTCTACAAGTTCTTGAGCATGTTGAAATTATAGGTGTCGCCGATGATCTGACTGTTTTAATGGCTGTCAAACGAAAAGATTCGCGCATGGCTAGCGACAGTAAGTAGTAGTAGTAGAAGCTCGCAGAGCGAAACGTGCAAGCAGTTCTCGTAAGAAAGAACAAAGGCCGAAAGAAAAAGGAGATCGCGTCTATAAAGACGGGCCACGGCGATTTTACCGCTAACGAAAACATTAAATGTCTTAGCATTAAATTTAAAGGGCATTTGAATGTTACAACCTTGTAAGCGGCGAACGTTCGAGAATGCTAACCTGATTGGTGCTAGGATGATTCGGAGCAATCGACTAGTTAGTGGAAAGCTATTTGGACAAAAGGGATGCTGGACGAATGACAATACAGAAGGGACCATTCGTCTGTTACTGAAAATTGAAGACTGGCTCCCATAAAAGTATGGGGACATGGTTTCCGCAGGGCGTATCTTCACACCATCAAGCACGAAGGCGATTGTCGAGGCTTACGATGTAGGCTAGCAGAGGACCCGGAATACGCATTTTTCCACTGCGTTCACGACAGGCGAGCGAATTGCGCTCGAAGCCTGAGAAAATGTTCACGCTTGAAAATCTCGTGTAGCATATATTGATTGCGATCAAGAGCTACGCAGCAAACATATGCCAGTCGCTACGCATTCATGAAAGGAACAGCTTCAGGTATGTTACGGATGATCACTAACAGTATCTTGCGCTACACTACTCGACAACAAGTTCGATTCAACTTTAAGCCTATACATATGTGAATTACGAATATGTGTTTTAAATTTGTGTGTGTGTGTGTGTGTGTGTGTCAATAGATTGATTTTATCAACTAGCATGGCTCAGGGTGCATGTGTTAAGCTTGGAACTTTCCTTCTAAATTTTTACGGCAGCCAGGGAGACGGAAAGGCAGAGGTAAAACGGTACGGAATCATACGTTGATCAAACGCTAACTATTTACTTAAATTGTGCGAAATGAAAATCGTATAAAAAGAAATGTAGATTCAGAAAGGTGAAGTTAATAACCGATCTGTTTTGGTTTGTCGTTTATTGAGTCGTATCGGTTGATAGGACTAAGATTGACAGAGACAGGGCACTCTCCACTACCGACACTCTATGGAACGGACGCACATACTCAAAAATTATTCATCGATTATATTAATCGGTTTAGCACACACGGAACAATGAATTTAGTAAAAGACAAATAGAGAAAATTTCTTGAGAAAATTCTAAAAATAACGGCTTCACGTTTGATTTTCTATGTTATTATAGGAATAATTCTCTATTAAATTATGCAAAATGAAAAATGTTTTTGGCAGAAACCATAACGATTTCTCGGTAAAAGTTTCGAAATTGTTAGATGAAATAAATTTGTTGTTTTGTTCTTTCTTTTTTTCTTCTTAATTTAGCGGTGATTTTTTTCTGCCTTCCTTCCCAGACTTGTAGTAAAATATATTATTTTTTAATTCATAGGCTGTCGGCTGTCGGCTGTCGGCTGTCGGCTGTCTTTTGTCATGATGAACAAGGTCATCTAAAATTGTTGCTCTTCCAACACCCCCACCTTTATTAGTGTTACGAAAGCTTTGCCATTTTATTTTTTCTTCAATGTTTTCTTTTCTTTTTTATTTTTATTTTTATTTTTCGTCTCTAGAAATGTTTGGCGCTAAATATAAAATTTATCATGTAAATCGTGGTAATCTACGTTGATTTGTTTGAAAATATCTAGAGTTGCTACGGAAGAACAAATTACCTGATTACCTCTTATCTTTGAACCGTTTATGACTTTCGCTTAAATATCGTACAAACAACAACAACAACAACAACAACAACAACAAATGTGACGTATAAACTTTTGATCTAAACAAATTTTGTGCAATTCATAGATTTCAACTTACAAAATATTATTTAGTGAATGAGTATTCAGTTGTGTTGAATTGAGTTTTACTTTAAGTTAAATGTAAACGCACGGGGTTTTTTCTATCTTTTCTTGGAAATTTATCAATGACTGAATTTTATTCGTACCGTAACTATAACGAGTTGGGCGGGTTTGGTTTTTTTATGGTTTTTTTTTTCTAATAATATCGATGAGAAAAAGAAAAGTTTTTCTAATGACAAGACTATACACAACTAATTGAAAGAATCGTTCCGTGTTTGGTAGAAAATGAAATTTATTCCCTTATATAAATGATAATGTAATACGTGCAGTTTGTAGACAGTTAGACAGTTCCGTGGCGACATTCAGAAGAAAAAAAAATTAAGAGATTCCGTGAACTACACATATATTTAGTCGGTTTAACAAAGTCACCGCACGCGATCCGTTTGTGACTTGACGTAATTATAAACATATATACGACGGTCTAGTAATGCGACTATTCGTTTAGGTGCACATCGCTTGCTACGTAGATTGCCGGCTTAATTTCATTTAATTGTGTCTGCCTATTATCAGATCGCCTATGAAATGCTTTATCTGTTTGTTCGTTTGCTGCACGGCTATTACTATTGGCCGTCTGTCCTTTATACCTTTTTTTTTTTGCTGATCCTGTTTGTTACGCGTTGATTGCTGCTAGACTTTTACATAATTGTATCTGTCCTTCAGTCCGGCCATGAAACACGTTACCGTTCGCTTGTTATGCGAACAATACGATATAATATGAATATGTTCGTTAGTTTGGCCCTTTGTCTCATCGACTGTTTCTTCAACGTCTGGTCACATTATCAATATGCATATCTTTGACAAGCTCTATTCATTACGTCTAACTGTTAATGCAATCCGCGACATGGGCATGTCTTTTCATATATCTACCAGCTCGTCTCGATTAGGTCTCTGTCCAACCGTCTTTCTATTCGTCTCTCCATATCTTTATTTGTGTAACGTTTGCTGCCTTTAAAATCTGCAAACAAAAGCTTACGGTCCGCCTCCGATTCCATCTTCTAATTACTTTCCTTAAAAGAAATAACATATGATATACATTTGAAACGTTTTTCACCCATCCCCGTCGCATGGACCTTGCATTGTTTACGGTACAGAAGGACTAAAGATAGACTCACATACAGAAGGACTAAAGAGCCATTCACTTTCTAAAATATTATATCAATCGATATACAATCACTTTCTTCACCTAGCGAAGCGTGTCTGTCCATGTGTTCAATTTACGGGTCGCAATAAAATTTAGTACATCGACGTATTTTAACTCAAGGAAGAACGTTACTGGACCCGTTTTTGGATCACTTCCCATATAATGCCTTATAATTGTATTAAGCGAAGCAATGTACAGTGTCGTGCTTTTACCTGAGTTTTTTTTTTTTAAGCTATCTCTTTTTCCCATTTGCATGTAGGAAGCAAGACTTGTTCAGGAAATAGGACAAATTTTGAGATTTTCTTATCCCAAAATCACATATCACATCGCCGCATACACTATACATGAGGTGAATGCAGATAAAATCTTTATTAAGATGAACGTTTGTTACACACGTAGTAAAGAGCCTTCTAATCAACTTATTATACATACTAACCTTAAGGATAGTTTTCTGTAAATTTTTTAACGAATGTTTCGTAAAGAATGTACAGAATATTGTTTGCTCACTATTCACTCACTTTATTTATATTTAATTTAATTCTTATATTTTAATAAAAGATTATGTCTTTTTACGCGCGCGCTTTATGTTGTTTTTGTTTTTTCGTTTTTGCTTCTCGTAGCCACTTAAAACTGATTGATAAGTTAGTCGTTTAAAGCTTCGCAATTGCTGGTAACACTTGTCATCTGGTGCGGGGGGCGGGGCGAAAGAGAAGTTCTATAAAATGATGATTTTTTTTTTACGTTTTATTTTAATATTTTAATATTTTAGGTTTTTTGTTTATTTATTTTTTTTCTTTCTATATCTACTTGAGATGACAAAAAATATTTGTATTTTTGTTAAATCTATGTCAGCATTTAGTTTTATTATTCTTCTCTTGAGTGTTGTAACTTGAACGATATAACTGCTAAAATGCTTTTAAAATTTCTCTCAGTCATGGCCTGAATAAATGTCCTTTTTTTATGCTTTATAGAGTTGAAGAACAAACCCTCACTTACAACAATACGTGAGCGTAATTTGAAATGATTTTGAATTGAAATTACGTAAAGCAATCTCTACTTAATGATTGTAAGAGTTCCAAACCAATGCAATTTAGTCTGACCATGGTGTAGTTAAGGATTTTCCTACATTTACAAAGCAAGTAAAAATTCAAGTTAAATGGAAACAATTCTTCTTAGAATCGAGTTTAGTTTCTCAACAGTGTTCGAATCGTATAAAACCGATTGGCGATGAAAGGGTTCAACTTTTATGAATTGTACGAAATGAAATCTGCATAAAAAAGAACGTAAACGCACATTTTTTGCATGTTTTTTTTTCTTTTTTTCTTATGTAAGATATCACTCAATAAGTTGATAAGACGACATCGAGATGTCGTCACTGTACTGTTTAAGCAAAGGAAACGGCTTGACAGGTGCTGTTTGGAATCTGCTTGATTGAGACTGATGATAGAGCAGTGGTCGGCTGTGAAGGTTACGGTGTTCGCATTTTGGGATGCACATCAGTCAATATTCACTGACTCTTTTCGAAGTTGACAAAGCGGATTTGAGAGAAAACGATCCCAAATAAAGAATAAAGAAATGCATCGTATCACAAGTCAATCAAAACAACAACAAAATTACGAAAAATGCATTTCGAATTGCTTCCACATCCACATTTAAAGCGCTAAAGAACAGATGATTGCCGAAATTGACATAGATTTTAGGGAAGGTTTTACAAATCGTTCTATAACGCAGGCATAGAAATGTTACAGAAGCGTTGGAATCAATGTATTACTGTCAACCGAGAAGTTGTTGTTTTATTAGTGATCTCACGAACTCATTGAGTGATACCTTATAATAAGTAAATATCGTCTTTTTGTGCCCGATTGATGAAAGTTAAGGTTGTGCCCGATCAACGCGATATCTTCGACAAAGTCGATTAATTTTTTATTGTTTTGAGATCATTAAAATTGATGGAAACTGGATGACTGGGCAATCAAAGTTAAGAACACTTTTTCCACTACCGGCAGCCTTTGGGATGACAGTGTGGATATAGGCAAAATTGACTCAAGTTGTTAGTACAATTGTGCTTCCAGGTGGTACTAAAGAAGAACTGATCTCGTACAACCTCATTTTTTTGGTACAATTTTAAAGGCATATTAGTCTACATATCTGCCCGCCCGTCCTCCCTCCCTCACTCGCTCTAACTCTCTCTCTTTCTACCTTGGAAGAATATTAAATAAACGTAAATAGTGTGCGTGTGTGTGTGCGCGTGTGTAACAACATATGTTTTACACTAACATCGATTGTTGTCAGCTAATTTATGATAATGCTCTTCTTCTTCTTGTCTTATTGTTTCTATTTTAGTTTATTCGAGTTTTGCTATCCTAGGAGAAAGTAGTTAACGTCTTTTTTGATTTACTGACTGACTGAGCACAAGTGATTCAAATGGTGCGCCTGATCTTATATTCGTTCTGTAAAATCACTTTTAAAACTTAAAAACAACCTGCTTAAAAGAAAAGTTAAAATTATTTTTTATTACTCGCGTCGGATTGGGTTCGAAATCCGAGTTACGAGAAAACAATGCATAAATGACGTGAAGTAAATAAATATGTGTTTTTTTTTTTATAGTTTATGCGCATTTTCTCTACGATATTTATTTATTTATTTTTTTTTTGCTCTTCAATATTATTTTGCAAATTGAAAAATTTTTCGCTTGAAAAGAATTGAACAAAATATTGAAATAATGAGCATAACACTTCAGCAAGCACTTATCGGTCGATTATTTAAAAGAGTTTCAAACCTTTTTCAAAGCTTTTCATGTAATTTAAAAAAGAAAACTTGGCCCGCGAGCATTAAAAAATTCAATTTTAATTCCTTTAAATTACATGTTTTTTTTTTTTTTAATTTTATTTTAGTAGATTTTGATTTTTTTGCGGTTTTTTGTTTGTCTTAATAAAAATAAAAAAATACTCGTTTTTGAAATTATTTATGTTATTTTTTTTAATTTGAAATATTTTCAACGCGTTGATAATCGATTGATGTTCGTTCGCTGGTTCGTTTTTAGTTTCGTTTTGATTGCTAAAAGTGAATGTTAAGACTGATCTAGTTTTGTTAAATAGTTACAGACACATTTCTTTATTTCATTAAATGAACTCATATCGCAGAACCAGAGAGGAGAGCAAGCGAACTTAAATAAATTGCTTATGTATTTGTTTAGTTGGTTTTTATTTATTGTAATTATTTTTTTTTTTGAACACAACCACATACATATGCGTCAGCCAACTAATCTACACAACCGCTGCCATATGCATTATAAATGTTTTTTTTTTTTTTCTCAAAAGAAAAGAGAAATTTTACTTTTTTTTTTTTTTTATGACTTTAGAAAAAATTCGAAGAATTTTTTTTAAGTTTATTAGAAAAAAAGGTAAGACTGTTTTGTTAACGAGACCATGAAAATTTATTTTTCTTCATTTGAATAAAACAACAAAAGGTGTTGATCTTTGTACGTAAAGCAATATAAATATATATATATATATATATATATATATATATATATAGGTATACGTTTTGCAATTTCATTAAGAACCGCTTTTATTTAGCTTTACTTATAAAGATCAATAGCTTTTTTTGTTTTATGACCCTCTCACTCCCGTTGAAAGAATGAAATAATCAGCTTAACATTAAAGCTTATATAACACGAGATTCTCAAGCATTGCTCAAGTTCACTTAAAGATATCCTTTTGTCGGCCTAACTTTTCCTCCTGACGATATTCTTTCTTATCTCAAAATGGTATTAATTTTGTTAAATTCTAAAAGGAGTTTTATGAAAATAAAGTTTTCTTTGCCGGGGATCTCAGCTAGAAGCTTGGGATCATTTTCAGTTAGAGAGCTCTGATAAATATATTTATCTTGCATTTGCCCTTTTTTTTAATTTTTGGGACCATTGAACCAATAATAATAGAGAGGGTAATGAACGAAGATATGAAGTGATGTAAACAAATCGCCTTGGAACCCTAAAGTGTTTCAATTTCCACCTTTGTAACAATCAGAGCAAGAGAGAATGCGTATGCGCGTCAATAGCATGCGAGCATCCAAAAAACGTTTCACAATTGTATAGGAGAGAATTACATTGCATTAGAAAAGGAGATGGAGAATTTTTTAAGAAAAGGAGATGGAAAATCGAACGCTATCACTATTAATTCTTTCATCTTGGTTCTAGCGAGTCTAAGAGTTCCAATAAAATAGGACGCGGACGTACGAAAATGAATTTAAAACTTCATATTTCATTTTTCATATATATTTATGAGAATTCCATACGGATAGATGGCCTCAGAAACCTACTTCTGTCATTAAGTTTACATTTCCGATGGGCATGGTTAAATAAATCGATTTATACAATCCGAACCGCAACAATATACTAAATTTTCAACTTTCATTTAGTATTTCCGATTTAGTCTTGAAAAACTCCATACACGGTAATTTCATATAGGCTGACGACTACTTGATGTCATTCATTTAATCGTTTAATCGCTAAAGGAAGAATTGAATGTTTTGATTTAAAAAGCTCCAATGAATTGTCTAAGTGTCAAAGATACCGCGCAAGTATTGATAATGCATACAATCATTATTTGCCGTTCACAGAAACTGGCTATCTCTTCGACTGCTAGCCGGGCTATTTGTGAATCGAATTTGGCATAAATGGACGCCTTCGTGATATCTGCTTTCGAAAAGCACATCGCACAAACGATGAACAAAGGCGATGATTTTCTGAACGAAAAAACTCTACTTATAACAATCATGAAAGCATGGACAAATGGACAGACAAAAGGTAAACGAGGCAAGCGACGAGACATAATCGTCTTAATATCATTATCAGTTTAACTTAATTAGGTCAAAGGACGTTCTAGGATTCTAGGACTTGGTTAAGACGTTCATGGATTAGCCTAAAGCTATTATTGATTGTATTGGTTTTAAAAAAAAAAATAGGGCAGATGGTAGCGTAGCGTAGTCCCAAAATCGTCTGAGAATCATACGTTGATTAGTTCTTTTATTTATCAGAACGCAATCTTCCTGATAGAGACATTTTCCTGGCATATTCCGGAATAACGGATTTTATAAAAGGACACGGTTATATAACTTGGTACTTACTGCACCGTTGAACTTTGAAAGCTGAAATAAAAAATATAATTTCATGGTATATCTTATCTGATACCAGTTAAGCACAATATCGTTATCCGCTCAGCGGGTTTTTTGCTCTCTCTCTCTCTCTTTATTAAATAATATATTGTTGGTTATTTAATGTTTTTAACACATTTAAGGCAATCTATTAAACGGTCAACTATTACCGGTAGTTTTTTTCACTTATTTGCTGCTTTTACTTAATTCCTCTTCCTCTTCTTTTCAATTAATTTCTACCGAATAATCTTTTTCATTTCAATTGTTTGATATCCCATGTATTTGAGATAAGCTGAAATTCCTTTACCGTTAACTCTTCATTATGGTTTGGGATCTTTTATTATTCTATATCTATAATGATATCTTCGGCACTATTTACGGCAGCAGTAGATTAAGTTTGGACGAATGTATATACAACATTAAGCAGGACGATTGATCCACTTTCCGAATATTTTCCCCAATCGATTTTAACAGTTGTGATTGTGTGTACGTCTGTCAATCTGTCTCTCTCTGATTTTAGTATTCATCCTACAAGTCGTTGCCATCAGTTTTGGTCTAGGGGTGTATGGCAGTGAAAAAGAAATTCTAAAAATTGGATTATATTTTGAAATTGTTCACATATAGGAACTCATCGGGAAAAAGGAAATCCCTACATGGCTATAGTTTATATAACGAAGACTGCAGAAGATATGCCTTGGATACAATGGTTTACGTTCGGGCCGATTATGATGTTCTATATATTATTAGCAGACCCATCATTATACGAACTAAGTTTGCCGCAACTCTTTAAGTCTTACTTCAACCTTTTTGTTGTTGTGATGACTCATTACCATGCGAATGGAATATTTGCTGATTCGTCTTCATCTTTTGCATTTTCTCTTCCTCCTTGCTTTCCCTTAGCTGCATATGTGCAAAAATCAATGTTTTGTCATTCGAATGGCATTTCTGACAATTAAGGCTTTCGATGTCTTTATGTTATGTTAACTTTCTTTTCACTGATGAAATCGAGGATTTCAATAGTTTTAAACCTTCTCTCTCGAGACAACACGAATAATCTAACAAACAATCACCTGTGAATCGTTTCAATGGTTTTTTAGTCTGTAGCGGACGACCTTTGTTTGTACGGATTATATCCATCATCACAGAGAGTATATTAACTAAGTCGGTCCACTTATAATATTAGAGAAGACGTCATCTTAGCATCGGAGACGCTATTCTGACACATGGGTATATTGATTTTTTTTGCCACCTTTGTTGATTACTACTTATTAGTTTGTTTGATTGTAGGCGAATCGAAATCAATAAAACAATCCGTGATATTCTTATGGAAATCATTTATTCCATGAAACGAATCTGCATGAAATGAAATGATTGATATGGAAAAAACGTATACAGATTGATGAGACTTTACCTGTTGACGTTGAAAAACTAAAGTAGTCTTTCATGCAGCTGCCGATTGACAACATTTCGCGGAAAAAGGACTTAACACGAAAGTGTCGCAATGAAGTTAGTTAGCATTGATAGCTTACTTGTTTGCTTACCTGCTACATATATAACCAGAATATTTGCGGAAAGCAAAGGCAGTCGAGTCAAGGGAATTGAATCGTAATATTTGCACGAACAAAACCAAAAAAGGCATTGTAAGTAAATATAAGGTTAAGTAAATCATTTGTAAATAAAACAAGAACAAAATAATGCTATGCCTGAAAATCAGAACTCACTGACACGAGCTTAGTCTCAAAAGTGGTCGGCTTAATGTGTAAATTAGCAAGAGCGCATCTTACATAATAATAGTTTACCACATTGATTGTGTTAATGATTCTTGGAAATGTATATAATTTGTATCGACTTTTAAAGCTATATTTCCTGCAAGTAATCTAGTTATCTGTAAAACTGTTGCCAACAGGTCACGCGCACTTTCACAATTAATCTGGGGTAATAAATCACCCGTTGTCTTGTGTACGTCTAACAAGAGACGGACGGACAGACGGATGAATTGATGGAGAGAGATGAATTGGTTCCTATAAAGTTCCGTCGTCCAATGGACCCGAATGATGGGCAAATTGGATATAACTCTAGTCTCCGATGATAACTGTCAAGATCATTCCCAATTTTTCCCTGGGCGATGTTTATTTACAACCTATCTAGTTCCGCGATCATCGGACGGAAGCTGTGAGTCTTACTAAGTCGTTGTCTATCGCACAACAATAGATTTACTTGAATATTAGTCACTAATAATTTCTTTTCTTGTTTTTTGTCATATATTTGTGTATGCAAGAGTGTGCGCTTCAAAATAGACGCTTTTAACTGGTGTCTGATTAAGAATGCAGTTTAGCACAGTGACTGTGCGCTCGTATTCCAATTAATGAATAGAACTGATTAAATTTAAATTCAGAATTATCTGCCACCACATAGAAATGAACTACTCCTCAGCTAACCCTGCGGCCCCTTTTTCTTATGGAAATATTCAAAGCTCTTCCTACACATGCATAAAAGTATATTTTTAGAACTTGGTCTCGCTTGATCTTTGGTGCTCTTATATGTTTTGTTTGTTTCTTCTTCTTCTAGTTTTCTCAACTCAAAATTCTACATTTAATACTCTCGCATATGGCAAAGCATTACGGAGTCACTGTACGGTAATGGTAATGGCTAAGTTTAGATATATTGTGGGCCTTAGTTGAAGAACTGTTTTATATTTAAATTTAGTGATAATTTTTATATACCTTTTTGTTTATTTATTTATTATTTTTCGCCGGCTTTTCTATTATTTAACTAAAATATAAATAAACGTTGTCGTCGTTTACATTTCATAATTTTTTTTTTTCTGACATTTACTTTAAATGAGTCATACATAATATTGTGTAAATGATTGTTCGTGTGTGTATGTGTGTGTGTGTGTGTACGTGTTCTTTAATAATTTTAATTAAATTTCTGTTTTTAGCAATTTGGATTATTTTTAATGGACATGGCGAAAGAAAGAAAAGTTGATAGGTTTCTCTCAAATTTACTACACATATGAATATAGGGATGATCTACAGATGGAAGTTTTAGAGTGACTTCAATGAATGATAGATTTTTTCTGCATATGCAGAGAATAAAATTTCTCAACGCTTCGCAACATTTCCTTTCATTTTTCGGCAAATTGTAATATTAAGAAACTAAATTTGGGTTTACATGAATGCCTTGGATGCCTCTCTAACCACATAATCCACTTATCAGCTATCGTCGTCGAAGGTGTATTGAAATGCAATTCATACAATCTTAAGAAAGTCATCTAACGGTACTAAGAAATTCAATGAAGGTGCAGACTATTTAGAGGTGCACCTAAGGGTGGATATAATTTCTCTTATGTGAATGTTCTCAATGTGTTCGACGCTCAAGCACATTTTTTTATTATATGGATTACAAGGTAATAAAAGGTATAAGCGATATGATCTATATCTATATAACTACGTGTAGTTTTGTGCAAAACTTGTAACAGCTACTTTCGTCTGCTCGCCCATATCTCTACCATTCATTTATGATACACTCCAGTGTATGCTAGAATTTATGCTAACATTTAAAAAAATCATGTTTTCAGAATCTGAATAAACGATGTAAATAAAATTTTATTGTACTTTGAATATAAAATAGACAACTTCTGCATTTTCTGCAATTTCCCTTTTTACACCATATTGCACCACTGTAAGATGGAGGGTATGCTTATTTTGCTTTTTTCCATAATATAGGTAACACCCGAAAGGAAGCTTCATAGACTCTATAAAGCATATGCTTGATCAGCGTGAAATTCTGAATTGATTTAGCCATGTCTGTCCGTCTGTGTGGTGCGTATTGTTGGGACTCTTCTGGTCGCAAAAATGAAGACATCGACTTCAAAGTTAGTAAAACCATTGTCAGTTTCTGCAGGCAGGTTGGTATTGAAAATGGACTAAATTGGTCAGAGCAGAAGTGGAGCAGTGGAGCATAAACTGAACACAACTTCGTTTTTCTTAACAAAAATTTGTGGACTTTTGCTCGTTAGTTAGAGAGCTGAAATTTTCCACATTTCCTTTACGAAGCACTCTACTTCTTACGTGCAAAAATGGAAAACATCCGCCATGCCCACACAAATTTACAAGTGATTAAATTCTGTTTTTTGTTTCATTTTTTTAAGGTCTTATGCTTATTTATCATAAGACAATCAGGACCGAATGTTTAAAATTATTTTGTACACTCCTTTCTTATTTATTTCTTACTTATTTATTTCCTAAACGAAATATTTAACTTTTTAGTAGGCTAGTGGTATGTGTAATAGATGGAAATCCATGAATAAATTTTTTTTACCCGAGGATTTTAATTACTCGAGGGATCAATCGTTTTCAAATTCATATCGATCGTTTTTAGTATGTGTGGGTGTGTATATATATATATATATACATGTGTGCGTATATGCGTACATTTAAACTGATCATTCAAGGTGAAATGCTAAGAAAAATAAATAATAGACGACAATGGCGCTAATCAAAGAGATGTACAGCTATTGGAATGCGTTATTTGCCGAACAATTAATATAGATACCGCCATACATTATTTATAGTCGTTATAAAAAAAACCATAAATTTATAAAAGGTGAAAGCAGCCTGTTAGGCGTCTATCGTTACTAACGTCATAAACTAATAACAAAAACAAGATCATTTCTAATAATATTGTGTTTTTATAATATGTAATAATATTTAATTATATAGTATGACGTTTGCAAATGTCTTTTTCACACATTATCGCAAATTAATTGAAATTCGAGTGCTTTCTAAATAGATGTCACAATTGATAGCACGTTAAGTCACCATACGTACCTGGAATCGTGTTAGTTTTATATTCAAAATTAAATAACTGTTTAAAAATAACTGATAACTTAAACGTGAATGCTTGTGGCACTCTCTAACAATATGTTATGATCGACTTATCAAAAGCAACTAAGATCCTTAGGTAAGATCAAAATTTATTTAAATTGTTTGAAGCCAAATTAAAAAAAGCGATTATGACATTCAGTACGACTTGCAACAATTAAAAAATAAATATATATATAAAAAAAAAAAGTAATAATAAACAAAAACAATAAATTACATGAATTCCCTTTTATCTAATTTAAATAAGAACTTTTATATTTGTAGAAAATCTTCCAAGATAGAATTCCGAAAGAAATTCTTCAAATTCTTTCCAAAATCGTAATGTCTATATTATATTAATCATATCGTAATATCTATATTATAATAATCATAAAAAAACTACGAACATTTTTCATTATTTGTTTTTTGTTCTTTTTTTTTTTTTGTATGAGTAACGTAATTATAATAATCATACGTCCCCTTTCGTCATCTGCATTTGTAATTGA
The DNA here is from genome assembly GCA_001077435.1 of Glossina morsitans morsitans. Classification (NCBI taxonomy): domain Eukaryota; kingdom Metazoa; phylum Arthropoda; class Insecta; order Diptera; family Glossinidae; genus Glossina; species Glossina morsitans. Next base: position 16,276 of record CCAG010014908.1, read on the forward strand.
AGTAAAAGCAAAGAAAAATTTCTCTTTTTTTTCATATTTCTTTTACTTTTGTGCTTTTGCGTAAATATTAATTACTTTGGCCTACTTTTAGGCTTTGATTTTGAAATAGTTTTTATTTTGTTTGATTCATACCTGTTGTGAAGTTGACGATGTTTCTTTAACACTGCTCGATGAACTAGAACTTGTATTAATTTGACGACCCAATGTGGTTGCCAAAGTTCCAGCCGTTCCCATATTACCACCACCGCCACCACCACCAACAACTGTACCATTAATGGCTGGCGATGTAGTACCAATTGTGCTCATATTGGGTGAACTGCTGGACATGGTCGAACCATTTTTCTTATGGAAATTTTCAATAAACGATGTTGCAGGACTTATAACACCGCTTTGTGAACTATCCGAGAAATCTGACATCTGAAAAATGCAATAATAAAGCAAAAATAAGCATTACTCAGCAATCGAAAAAATAAAATAAAATCGCAATTAAAAAAATCACATTATTATCATTGACAGGAGGTTGCTTTATCAATCTTTTCAAAACAATAAATAAAAATGAAAGCGTTGCAGTTTATATGCAATGGATATGCATAAATATCGAGCTTTAAATATCCATTACAAGTTTATGAATTATTTAGATAAGAATCTATATATTATTACCATTGAAGACTAATGTTCGTTTAAAAGTAATGAAAATTGAAATAAAGATAAAAAAAATTGCTACCAATTTTAAAACGACAATTAACCGGACTTTTAATTACATCACAATGCATATTAGCTGACTTGCAACCATACACTCTATGTTGGCATAAAATGCGCTTAAATTTACACTAAATGAAAAAATCAAATCATGTCATACACGGCCTTACAACATATGTGTAAACTACATGGAATTGCTTTTAATTGCTGCCAGCCAGATGTTATTCAATGTAAATGACTTACTATTCGTACAATAATTAAGATCGAACCAAGTGCCAAACGATAAAATAAACAAAATTTGAATTTTTAAAATGAAATTTCATCATTAACGGGTGAATGGCTTTGCTACAACTTACAAATTGATTTTTAAATTAAAGCAATATTGACTAACTTTATATGCTATTAATGTAAGAATATGCAAACCCAAATATGCATGACCCCTTCGATCCCGTCCAACGTATCGCATAAAATAGTTGAACATTAATGGAATAAAAATCTATACAGAAAATAAAAAGTTTACAGCACTATAGTAACAGCATTATAATGGGGCACGGCCCATCATTACATATACATTGAAATGGTCGCAAAAGCAGTCCGATCCGAATCATTTTCAATAGCGTTTATCGTTGGGCCAAAACACGTCGGCGTACCAAATGTCATCAAAATATATATTCCAAAATTGTGACTCGTAGGTTGAATAGAAGAATATAGAAGGACGGACCGAGAGCCGATCGGAATCATTATCTGAATCTCTTCTAAAAAAATGGTTCCATTCCAAGTCCTCCTGATTATTGCATACACTTGCACAAACTTAACATACCCTTGTATGCAGTTGACGTAGAGTATAGAAACGGTTAACTTTTTATGTTTTCATTATTAAAATCTTTTTAAATATAAAATCGTGCACACTTCTGTTCATTTCTATTTAAATATTTTCAGTTTATCGAAAAAAATATTTTTTTTTTTGAAAAAATTATATATTAACAGTTGTTCTTTCTAATAAGTGGGATGTTGTAAGTTTCATGTTAAAATAACTGAAAAATACGTCGTCATCATAATAATTGGATAACCAATTGGATTCAAATTGAGTAATTTGAAAAATCTGAATAGATTTTATGTTTGTATGGAAAATTTTATAAAGATTTCGAGTAAAACGTATCTAATGTTGTCTAAGACACACACACTATAGACGAACTTTTGCTCGCTTTGTAACTTCATACATTTCGGTTGTGAGTTATTCTCCTACTTAATCACCGGCTATTAATCGTCTTGCCGCTCCCATTGACTCGGCCTTGTTTCAGTAGAAATCCACCTTTCGTTCGGTCAAATCGTGAGGTCATCAAAAGTGGATCATTTATTATAGCCAATCAAAGTAACTCTTCACTGCTTGTTGGTAAAGACATATTGTTTCTCGAATAGTGTCGTCTGACTAGTCTGCATATTACTGCATTTGTGCGTCCACTTGCAGCGTGTCGTAAATAACATAAGAAAAATATGTAAGAAATATATTTAAAATACATCGGATTGCATATCCTAGTAACTCAAGTAAAGAACGAAAGAAAGAAGTGATGTGAGAAGAATGCAATTACGCTTAAGCGTCCGTGGGGCTAGTTTTATAATAATACCTACAGTAATTATGCTGAGCCTTTATGTCTACATTATCTTTAACCAAAATTTATAGACCTAGAGTTCCGTTAAAAAAAAACATTAATCGTTTCCATTAACTTCGCTTATTCAACTGCATTTATCATCATTCATGTCCGTGAAGACCAAGAACCACACACAATTAGATAGTGACCTCCTTACTGGATCTATCTGAGGGAAAAGAGGAATTAGTTTTAGCAGAAAAAGTCGACCAAGACAGCGGTTTAAATCACTGAGTCTCCAGGAGCATATCTCTTCCTACATCTGCAACCAAATATACAAACGTCTTCTATAGTCTTCTCTGCCCTTACGGCTTATTTATTATTTAAACATTTTAGATAATAAAACTACATTTTTTTATTATTTTGTTAATTGTTTTTGTTTATTTGAATGGGAATCACATATCGTCCAAAGAAAATCCCACGTTTATTTTTCATTTTTTTCATTTTAATAAATATTGACTTATAAGTGTGTGTCATATTGTGTGCATTTGCACATTGCATTTACTTCATATAAATTCTCATGCTAGACAAGTGAGAAATTTATTTGAATTTATGCATACATAAAGATCATTGCACAGACAGACAGATATTATTACTGCACTTACATGAAATATCAAGTGTCACATAAGTTATTTGGCTTCTTTTTTTTCTTCCCATTTAATTACACATTAAAATGCCCGTCAATGTCTTATATAAAATAAGGCACGACTTCTATATATATATATATATATAAATAAAGATTTTCTTAACTTTTTCTACACACATATATAGGTCGATTGCTTAGTCTAAAATATATTGAGCCCAATACTTGAGATGACATAAATTTGTTTGTTAGTTAGCTTAATTTGCACATATGCCCATGGACATGAAGCATTAATTCTAAGCTATCCTTGCAATTGTCTAAAGTTTAATTATATATTGAAATATTGAGGAATTCACCTCATTACATTGAAAAGGAAACGCTATAAATGATAAACAAACTAACTTATGTACGTGTACGTTAGTTTTAAAGTTACTTCTTCTTTACACCGTGAACGACTTATGCCGCTGCATTTTTCATTTTCATTTTATAGGCTCTAAAGTCTTGTACAGTCAAGCAAAATAGCAACATTTTTTTCGTAAAGATTTTATAGCAATGACACGAACTTTTTCCTTATTATACATGCTCTTGTACACACCACTACGCCACTTGCGGGAGGAGGGTATATTAAGTTTGTGCGGATGTATCCAACGCCCAGAAGGACATGAGATAGACCCACCTTTTAGAATATCGATGAATTAAAAAAAGGTTTCCGTCCGCCTGTCCATTCTATATATATTCTGTTCAACCTACGAATCGCAGTTTTGGAGATATTGTGATGAAATTGCGTACAACGCATGTTTTGACGCCAGGACGAACGCTATTAAAAACGGTTCGGATCGGATCAGTGTTTTGAAAAGTCACTATACAAACAAGCGTAGAGCGTTGTAGGGTACTTAATTGCCGTTTGGCCATATTCTTACTCGTTAATTATCAATTTAGTATAAAAGTACAGAAGTAATCAAAAATTGTATTCATGTAAACTTTGCTTAGATCAGAAATGACTTTCAGGTAAATTAAAAGTATAAAGTTTTTAATTAACGATCGTCTATGATTAATATACCACTAGAAGCATATATATCGAGGGTGTTCCAAAATACATACAAGTTTTTTGAATGACTCGTACAGTAATGAAATAATTTCTCGGGCTTTATGGGATATGGGTATCGTCTTGGTGAAATCATATGCCAACCAGATCTTAGGATTTAGGTTTAGTTGCGAAAAATTTTGTTAGCATCCCGCGGTTACGAACTGTTATAGCTTGACTTGAGCCATTTTTGAGCCAGTGGTTCGTTAATCAGCATAACACTCATGGATTTTTTTAATCTCCAATGCAATAACCCATTAGCCCAGCTATAAGGTCATCATTGTTGAAGATGGTTTTGCTCGAAAAATTTAGATCCACTAATTTTTGCTCCATAATCTAAAGAACTTTAAACGATTTGTTCTTTCGTGAAGCGCTATTATTTTTTTTTTTTTTTTTTTTTTTTTTTTTTTTTTGTGGATTGGTAACAATTCACTGCACAAGTAGTGCGTGAATCTTGCGACACAAATCTATATATATTTTTGCGAGATGCGAGGAAAGAGACTGAAGAAGAAATGAAGTTTGTCGTTAAACTTCCTTAACAACTTTTACAAGACTTCTTAGTAGTTTCATTCTATTTACATCACATTTGCGATATAAGTTTTAACGTCCATTTACTTTCTCCGGAACTAAGAATTTTAACGAATTACGTCTACGCAAGTTAGAGAGTAGCCCCCTAAGCTATCTGCCTTAAACAGTGGTTAGTAAAAGTGAAACGCTGTGTATTTAATATAAACAGTAGCTTGTATAGTTCTCTCAGTAAGTTTATAAAAACATGCATACACAGAAAAATCGTAAAATCAATGCGATAATAGATAAGAGTTCTTCTTGGGGATGTTAACGAGTTTGCCTCTAATTCGCCAGGAAACTTCAACATTGTTGCGGTTTAAAAGGAAGGAGTCTGATGGGTCTTGAAATCTGATCTAAAATTATTTTACAAAGTCAAGTAATATTTATTAGCTTCCATTGTGTCGACATCTCATCTTGACTCAAATCGGTTCACATAGATTGTTAATCGCATAACCCCTGTATAATAGCCTGCATAGAACGAGACAAGGCATTAACCGGTTGCAATCCACTTTTCGCGACCATGGAGTTTGAATGAAACTTCAATATTTCCCAAATAATTGTTTGGGGAGATTTACGCAAGCTTTTCGATTTCGGGAAGTGCCCTTAATTTTTTCTGGGCATTTATTACCATTAAAATCAATCTTACAGTTATTTCTCTATTTGAATTTTTATCGTAAATATGAAATGAAATCTCGTAACAATGAAAATTGAAAAGAAATTGAAATCTTTTTTTTGTTTATTCAGTGTTTTATTCGCTTGCACATACACTTGTTTACTAAATTCATGTCTAATTGAGAATCGAAAAGATATAAGTAGTAAGCCTTGGAGGCCTCTTGGGGAATCTTGGATACGCATCAATCAAAGAACTCGCTCGCCTACTTGCGCCTAACTGCTAGCGCGATGATTGGGTGATCGTCGCAAACGCTTATACAAAACTTCAAAATCCCTTTTGTTACGGCTCCGTTAAGTTACTGACGGTATATTTTTACCTTTTTTTTTTTTCTTTTTTGGTTATTCCGAAAATATATGTTGTAAATTTTAGAGTCCCTGTTAGTTTTATATTAACTAGAGATATATTACCCACTATAAGTCACCAAAACAAATGGGTTGGTGTTTTCACTATCTAGACGAGGATTCAGTTAGTCTTCTGTCATGGTGCATGCTACATTCAACTGTTTTTCTTAACCTCCGAAATGGAGAGTCAAAAAGTGCATAGTCGACATGTAATGCTTTGAGAATTTAAACGACGCCATAGCGCTAAGACGACAGCTGGAAAAATATGCGGGCGTATACGATGAATGACTGATAACTGAGCGGGCAGTTAGAAAATCGTTTATAAAATTCCGTTGTGGAAATACGAGCTTAAAAGACGGGACGTCCTTCCTTGGAGCAAAATCCACGCCAATCGACAAGAAGTATAGCAAAAAGGTTGAAAATCCCACAATCAACTGTTAAATTAATATAATTTTGTTATTCAATGAGAACAAGGTAAATGCCTGATAAAAGAGCGGAAATTACTTACGAGTCAACCTAATATTAGTGAAGAGAGCACGAGCGAACGAAATCAACTGAAAATCTAACTACCGGATAACTACCGGCAAAGTGACTCTCGTCAAGATTTTTAACTAAGATTTTGCTGGATGCTACGAATATAATTCATAAAACAAACAAAAAAATTAAAATATAAAACAAAAAGAGGAAAATTCATCTGTTTTTGGGTTAGAAAAGAATCGATGTAGGTTGTGGGCCTTTTATATTTTATATACAACAACGGAGATATGACATTATTTTTGTATACCGTTCGTGTTCTTTTTTTCTCGCGCGTAAGTTGACATCTCAATGCACAAAGATCGGTAACTAACTGCATACACTCTCAAATATTCATATTCACATGCCTGTTGCTACTTCGTATAAACCGTTTAGTTTAAAACGTAGTTTCATTCAGATAATGTCAGCCTTTGTTTTCGAAATTTTCTGTTTTTTGTTTTGATTTTAAGTAGATTATGGGTAAAGTTGCTTAAGCGTGGGATGTATCTTGTTTCTACTATAAGTTGTTAAATAAAAATCGCACACCATTTTATAATTAAATATTGAATAAATTTTTTTTTAATGCCTTAACTTGCAAACCTTCGGCTAAAAATTTATTACTTTCAACAACAAAAATGTTCCGGTTTCTATTCTTGCTTTAACAAAATCTTACATTCGCTTTCACATGTTAACTTTTTCGCTATTGTAAAGTGTAGTCTAAGGGCGTGCACCTACACATCGTAGAACAGCTGTATTTCATAATCGGCCACAAACACCCTTGCAATGACCTAAGATATTGTAACGTACAGGCCGCATAGCAAGTATTGATCTAAAAGTTACAAGTCATCCAGGAACTTGATAGCTGAACACACACATGATGTTGTCAAACTCAAAAATTACTAAACTATCACATCACTCAATAAGTCTCCAGTCTCATTTTCAGTTTTTTTTTTACAATTTCTTCATTCAAGCACACTTATAATCCTACATAATATTCACTATTGACCTTTTGTCCCTTTTCAAGATAGTCGATGAATATTACACCATACACATCCCAAAATACGGACGCCATAATCTTCTCGTTTTTGGTCGCTTTCGACGGCTGATTGCTGGTCTATAGTAATGGGCCCCGTATTTCATACATAGTGACATAACGCATCCTTTATATTTCGCCTAAACGGTTCCAACAAGTTGTTGTTATCAAAACAAAACGCGGTGTCCGTTGTGAACAAACGCTTCTCATTGATAAATGTTCACGCAAAATGACGGATAGGCTGCCTTTCGACATATTTAGGGTTTCAGTTATTTGACGCAACCTGATTTGTCGGTTTTCTAAAACGATTTTGTGCGCTTTTTGTATATTTTTTAGAGCAATCGTCAAACACGCGCGACCAGAGCGTTCAGCATCATCGGTGTCCATATGACTTGGTTTAAAATTAGCAAACTATCCACAAATGTATTTTTTCGATTCGCCATAATACTTTTAAAGCTAATGCCGATCGTGAGCGGTATTTTTTCTCATAAAAAAAAAAGAACAAACGTACCGTTAGTAAAACAATTGTAACTTGTACACTAATTGTCAGAATGTCATGAAATTTTGACACGTATCGTTTGAAGGTTGATACTTCCCAGAAATCACAGTGTTTGTCAAATATACTTCTGATCGGGAACTTATTGAGTGATGTGTTAAACTAAGCGCTAGATCGTTTCATCCAGACAGAGGGACAAAATGCTGGTTTTTGCTTGTTAAAACAAAGAAAAAAAGAAAGGCATGAAATAGCGGTTGCATATCTTTTTGGTAAGTTTATACATTTTGCTTGATACGATCAAGCTCTTTGATATATAACTGTAATCGGTACCGATTTTATTAACGATCCATGTTCTGCTTCATAGACATCGAGTATCATTGATTATATCTAAGATGGAATTTTTAAAGTTCATTGATTATATTTAACTCTAAAGAATAAGATCTGATAATAATATTGGAGACCTATGCACACACATACACGATTGATGTTGTATTCGTCAAAAGGCGTTAGAACAAAATTTTCTCAATACCATTAACAAACGAATGCAGGACTATAAATGGCAAAGCGTGCTGGGCTTATGTGAAAGTAAACAAAGTGATCTAAGGGCAAAAGTCGTAGGCCTTGTTTCGCTCCTACACCTAGTTATACGTTATTACTATGTATTTAAAATAGAATAATTTACTTTCCGCTTATATTGTTTTATAGCAAGCAGTTCGTTATGCTCAAGTGAGTATTATGAGGGATGCTGTGATGAGTAAGAACTGTAAAAGTGAGAACGGAATGGAATGGGAATATCACATGCGAAATAACTTAGTGGACACACTTCGAATGTGATCAACTAACTGATTGGCAGCGCCAATTCGATTTCGAACAGGGGCCTAGTGGAAAGAAGATCACACACACATCCTCTTCCTCCTCGACCGAACCACCGAGTAGATAACACACCACTGTCCGAAATAAAATGCGTCATCATCCGCTGATATTGCATCCTATAGGTGCCGAATTAGGGCTATTTCGATAGAAGACTGTTCGTTCAGTCCGATGGCGATCATCATTCATTTGAGTTAAGTATAGGCATCTAAATTGTAATTTTTAGCCGCTATGTTCTTTCTCTACTATTCGAACGATGTATTTTAGTTAGTGACATAGTTTAATTAATAAAAGTAAATTGAATTGAATATAAAATCAAGAGATTTTAGGATTTCTATTCAGGTGAGGGATGTGAACAACGAAGTAAGGATGCCTAGATTAACCGCTGACGTTTATCCCAACATTATTTTGTTAAAAACAAAATTTTTCCTGCAAAGGAAAAACTCCGCTCCTCACTCAATGGTTAAAATACATAAAGCAGAAGAAGAAGAAGAAGAAGAAGAAGAAGAAACATCGACATTCCTCGATGAGAAATAAATTTAATTACAACAATAAGAAGATGATGGTATTAAAAGCTTTCGGGTTAATAGAGTACGAAAATTAGATAGATAGATGGATAGATGGACAAAGAGAGGGAAAGAGAGAGAGAGAGAGAAAAAAAAGAGAGAGAGAGAGAGAGAGAGAGAGAGTGAGAACGAATTTAACTGACTTTCTGTCAATATTCAAAGATCAAATTGATAGATGCTTACCAGTCGGCCACTAACGCTCCTAATAGCAGGAAAATCGATAAAAAAAAAACTTGAGAAAAAAGAAACTAAATTCAATAATTTACATATCATAGTATATCTCGTTAGCAAAGGCTTCCTCTCTACGCAACGAACAAAAATGGGAACGTTTCCACCAACAGTCGTTAAAGGGCGAATCGTATATCTATTTGTTCGTCGCGCGTATTTATGATAGATCATTGGAAAGTGTTTTGGAAATCCTTAGGTGTAGTGGATGTGAGATGTGAGATGACATTGCAATCGAAATCAATAAAACAATCGCAACTTGTGTGGAATTATCTTTTACTTTAACTGGCTAACGTAGACTTAATTTTTACATGTTAAGACATCAAATAATATTTTAAATTTAATACAAATTTTTATCATTTAGCTCATGTCGATTGTTTTATATGAAGCTCTTATGCGTTTATTGCGTTTCTTCAGGGAGAAAAAGAAGAAAAAAGAATGAATGAATTCTCGAATTTTTTCAATTTTATTTTAAAATTTTATAAGGAGCAGAACGAACAGCGTTCATCTGTTTTTATGATTATTTGTAATTTGCATATAAAAAACCTTTTCGTTAAATTTTTCACATGCAAATATGTGCAAATATTTATCAATATTTATCGAATTGACAATATTTGCACATATATATATACGTATACGTAAGTATTACATACGTGTGTCAATGTGAAATATAGTATAAAACTGTTTTCATTATATTTTCGTTTATTTATTTAAAATCTCAACGCATACTTAATTCGAGATGAGAGCAAGTATATCCAAATGATATCCAGTGAATATCAGACAGGTAACGTTTGTCCGTATGTCTATCTGTCTGCCTGTCTGTCTATCTGTGTAATCAGATGATTACCCGTTAAGATGACAGCTGCACTTAGTTTATACGATTTGCCATTGAATTAATGCCGGAATGCAAGCACAAGCATAAGATTAGAGATACTTGTAACGTTAAAAATGTATTTTATAATGAAACAAGTAAGCATTTTATGTTCGGCTGGGGTAGAATCTTGCATACCCACCGCCATTCAAATTTTTGGAATAATAATTTTTTGGAATTTTAATTTTTTAATTTTTTTAATTAATTAAGAATTAACACACTTAGCTTTTTGCGATCCACTCTCCAAGCCCTTTTATTTGATATCCATATCGCTGGTATTATTAAGAAAAAATGAAAGCTCTAGGTAGTGATATCGGCCATATTAATATCAGAGTTAACGCATTTTTAAGCAGATAATATATCTTCAATGGAGGAATGTAAAAGTTTTAGGCATTTTGTCGAGTTTACCTTACGATTCTTTAAGCATAAAATCTCGAAAAAGTGAAAAAAAGAAAATTTAATCACTTGCAGGTTTCTGTGGGCATGGTCGATTTTTTCCATTTTCGCATATAAACAGTAGAGTTTTTCGTAAAAGAAAATTTCCGACTTCTAGCTTTTCAAATTTGTGAGTAATGAGTAAAAACTCATAAATCTTTGTTTAGAAAAACGGAGCTACGTTTAGTGTACGCTTCACTGCGGTCTTTTGCTCTGACTAATTTGGCCCATTTTCAATACTAATCTGCGTGAAAAAACTTCCACTGTTTCTGTCAAATTTCAATACTGATATCCTCATTTTTGCGACCAGGAACAACACACACATCCTACAGATATATAGACGGACAGACATGGCTTAATCAATTCGGAATTTCATGCTGATCACTAATATATATAGCGTCTCTGAAGCTTCCTTTTGGGTGTCGCAATTATTATGACAATATTCCTGACATCCCTCAGTGATGGGTATAAAAATTGCACATGCCTATGTTTTATCACGGAACGATGGACGAGGTCTGTGCAAAATGAAAACTTTAAAATTTCAGTTTATTCTTTTTGTTTTGTTTATCCCTTTTCGTGAATATTGACTTAGGTAAGGTTCGAATCTATCGAAACACAAAGTTGAGCAATAAATGTCGAGGTGAAAATTTGCTTGCGAATGTATTCATATCGTTCAGAAACTTCGTAGGTGAATTATAATTTATTAAGAAAATTTTTCCTGATTGTTGCACTCGCTTAACCTAAAAAGCAGGAACAAGATCACATCACTCTCCTGTAATCGTTTCACCGCCTTCAAGAAGAAGCAATTTTCCTTTCGAAAAACTTGAAGGCTTACCATCTCGTGAGAAGCTCAACTATCAAACTCAGCTCATTCTGTGTTGATTGTCTATTCATGATAGCAATGCTGAACGCGTATTTTTCTCATAATTTAAAATTGACGAACAAAGTCGTTCTTCTTTTGAAAACGATGTCAATATCCTTGAGATATTTCGTTCAACTTCGTAATGTTAAAAATTATAAATAAATAATGAAGATCTGATGATCTGGCACAATTAAAATTTGTTGTATAACGTCGTCAACTAAATTTATAAAAATTGATCGGCGATCCCGTGAATAACGGTCTTGTAAGTGGATCATGTTTCATGAGCAACTGAGTAGGTAAGAATCGTGACAACTAAGTCCATGTTCGCGGACTCAAATCTCAAATGCGGTGGAGTTTATCTTGATCGTAGCTTTAGTAAGTGCCCACTAGGTAAAGGCATCCGTTGGGCATACATAAACTGGATTAGGGCCAGCATCTCCTCCCCATCTGTTTCTTTCTTACTTTCTTTTTCGTCGTCACTTTATTACACGAATAGTGGACATCCTCTGAGTAATTGATAAAGTTAAAAAGAGTAGGGTTTCTCCGTACACATATTTTATTGATACTTACAAAGGGCCCCTTCTCACATACAATACGTTCGCTATATTATTTAAAAGTTTTCTTTTCCAAGAACTGCAGAATGTTTCTAATTTTTCATTTTTTCTTTCTTTTCCATGCCCACCACCGTGGGATAAGGGTCTTTTCATTTTGTCAAAATATTTGCTATGCCCAAAAACAAGCTTGAAAAACCCCACATTGTGTATATATTCTTGATCAGCATCAAATTCTGAGTCGGTTTCAGTATGTCTGTCTGTTCGTCTCTGTAAACATTTTCCCGCCCACAAACATTAAGCTATCCACATTTGGCAGAAACATTATAAGTTCTTGCTTCTTCTCAGGTTGGTATTGAAAAAGGCCATAGTCTGACGGGGGACACGCCTAAAGTAGTTCGTAAGCTGAGAAAACGTTTGGAAAAGGAATAAAAAAATGGTTTTTTGCTCATCATTCACAAACAACACAGCGAACAAATGTACCTAAATTTGAACGTATAATTCTAAGGGTAATGCTATAGTACCTGGACAAAAATGGGAAAAATTGATTACGCCGACCAAATATCATAGTGTATCAAAAATGTTTCATTATTCTTTTCAATATCTTTATAGCGCGCACAAGTCCAATGTCTTTATAAGGCGTAAGCTTTAAAACTCCACAGATAATAGAAATTCTTGGTTAGTTTCAAATTGCGAATGGATCTAAGCATGCCCATCTGTCCATCTGTCCGTTTGCCCAACTGCATAGTATTTGTGGTTCCCAAAAATGATGCTATCCTCTACAAATTTGCAGAAGAATTTGAAAATTATCTAAACCTTTCAAAGGACACGCCTATAACACCTACAAGCATGCGCACCAAAAGCGGGGAACTCTTTGCTTTCTGTGTTTTTGCTCGTTAATCATAAACTATAACACGTACAACACATAAATTTTCAACTTTTTTCAGCCGCGCCGATCCAATGTTATAGAGTAGGGACATAATAGGTCTCTGCTTTTTTTTAGTAATTTTTAGGATACCGGTGAGGACTACAAAAGTTTCGGTGTCCCGAGCGAATGTAATTTTCTTACTTGTTTTTTTTTTTGGAGAGCAAGTAAAGCACACCTTTTACCCGTTTAGCTAGCAGATGCAGTTGCAAGACGTAACTTGCCAGCAATAGCTTATTTTTACCATTATAACACTATCATCTATGCGTTAAGCTATCGGAATTTCGGAGTGAATGTCATTTCAATTTCAGATCGATATGTGTTGCTGCTTGGTGCAGGGTATATTAAGTTATTGCGGACGTATGCAACACGCAGAAGAGCTTAAGATAGGCCAACCGATCGATTTGGAATCATAATCTGAATTGATCTAAACCTGCTTGTCCATATGTCCGTCTGATATCTGTCCATGTAAATTTATGTTCACGCTACAGGTCGCAATTTTTTTGACGCAAGAATGAATGCTATTGAAAATGGTTCGGATTGGTCCACTTTTTCGACCACTCCCCATATAACGACCTATTCTGAAAAGTCGCTATTTGGAAAAAATTGCAATTTTCAAAATTTCTCGGCAAAAGTGGCTAAGTAGTAGTATTTCGGCATTCTAAGTTGGTACAAACACTGTGTACCGGCTGGGGGAAATTGTTGAACCACTTCTTATATAATAAAAGCTAAAGTTCATACGACGAAAAGGTATAATTTTGAATACTTCATCATGAAGTATATTATTATATATCCTAATCCTTATATCCTAAAAGTAGTTTAATATAAAAAAATTAACTGTACCAAATTTGGACCATCTCAACCTATTTCTTAAATCCTCCCCTAATAAGGATTTTCGCTTTGTAGAGCAGAAAAGTCTAAGCTTAAGTATGTGGCGATGAAAATTGACCCACAATAGTAATTTCATACAAAGGTAAGTATAGTGTCACTGACAATGTGGTGTATGGTATTTGATGGTCGACCTTGCCTGGCTGTAGTGTTTTTATTTGTTTTAAAATATTTTATTTTGACTTTTAAAAGATTAATATTTTCTGATACGATGTTCTTGCCATCAATTCCATTCAACTTTTAAATCAATTTGCGCTTTGTCAGTCGCTGTAATAAACGTTTTCTGGAAAGCAATTTAAGCACGAGTTAAATGCATAAAATAAACACTCAAGTCACGATTTGCAAAAGACAAGAAGTACATTTACGCTTTTATATAACAAACGAAACGATTTTAAAAAGAGTTTATACGATCAGTTTCTATAGACAATTACTATTCTAATTGGAATTTTTAATTTTTAATTATATGTTCGCCGATATTTTTGCTGTTTTTACAAAACACAAAACACAAGAGAACGATACAATATTTTTTATAAAAACATTTCAATCATAAATAATAATAATAAATTAAATATTAATTATTAATTAATAATTAAGAGAAAATTACACATAAAAACACGAATAAGGTAATCGCCTTAGAGCGGTTCACCAAAAACCAAAACCTTTCGAAACAAAACTGCGGCAATTTTCGTCATTTCGTCATATAATAGATAGAGATACCTTTTGCACACCTTACATATATACATCCATATATATTTATGATAGAGAACAGAAAAGAATATAATTGATATCAGTTAACTTGTGATGACCAGTAGTAGGAGTAGTAAGTAATGGAGTTTCCTTTCCAAGTTCCTCTTATACCTTACATCACTTATTATACAATGTATACTCATTTCTTGTTAAATCGATCCTACCCCTCCTACTCCTTCCAAATTTTTCAGATATTTTTAATGAGATTTCAAGATTACAAGTGAAACTGTTATAGTCGGGCAAAGTTGACCATTACTTACAAAGCTTACACAGGGTTGCCTAATGCAACATTTCGCTTGCCTCAAAACGTGATCTGCCGTCATCCAAGTTTATCAACACGAATCTTCTTGTTAGCGAACATCTTATTGCTTACCCTTCACCCATTCAAAATTAGACCCTTTTGCAATATAAAAGCTTGATGTTTAAAACTTGGACGCTTAGTACAGCGAATTTTTTATGCCAAATGACTTTTATGGATCAGTTTGTATTATAAAGCATTAAATATTGAATTTCTCTGCCTAAAGACTTGACTTTCTTGAGAATGATTGCATGACACGTGAGCCTGAGCATCGTCCCATTGGATCATGCAAACTTCTATTAATATAATGAGTGGCCCTAAATATGTTCCGATCCAAAAGAGTTTTTCCAAAGAGTTAATGCGTGAGTCAATAGACGTTAGTGAACAGACATCAAAGAAAGTGATGAATGTGCAGATGGATTGAAATGCCATTCTTCACTTACTGATGATTGTCTCTAAAATAACCTTCAGGCATTTATTGCAGCAGAGATCCTTTTTTTTTCTTTTTTTTGCCCCATCCAGCCCTGAACGAAGTGATAATCTGAGTTTTAACAAAAGGAAATAAGTTATATGACGAAACACAGGGCAAGTGGATCGCTTTTTGACTATAAATTTCTATATAAGTGTTTGGTTTGGAATAAAAGGATCTGTGGCACAACTCTTCGGAGTATCAAATCAAATGCATACAAAATAAATTGGAACATTTGAAACTAGCTTCCGTAGGGTTTTTAAAGGACCGCATTCGAAATCCGAACGCAACTGCTATAAACAGTTGGTCGAAGCAAATTGACTTAACGAAGACGCAGATACATTTATAATTGAAAGAAATCGAATATCAACCAACATAATTATAGCAAATTTTCTAAGCACGAGACATATGCACTTACGTTCGTTCTGTCCGCTTCCCAAACAGAAAATTCAAATAGATGGGGAACAAGTGTGTATTTCATATCATTTTCAAAATACAAATCGATTTCGTGTATGGGAAAATCATAAGACAAAAGCCAAGAGATTTTTACAGATCTCTGTTAGCCGTTAACGTAATTCGGTTAAACGAAATCTCGGGAAGGATTTAGATGGAAATATAGTTAAAATAGAACTTTTCGAGACTTTTGCTTAAAATATATTATAAAAACACGTCTTTATATTATTCAGTTAAAAGTTGATATGAAAAAGTTGTTGTACTTTGACCAAAATGAGTGTGAAGATGGGAAAGTTTGCTTAGCTACTGTGAGTAAACCGCGCCTTACGAAAAAAATGAAATTGGCATTGCGTGGATTAGTTAATCAATCGAAACTATTTGCGGATCAAATAGGCCGAAGGTTTTTGGTAGCGATTATTTCGAAATATCATGACGAGCTCGAACGTCATAGAGGAAAGGAATGAAACCATTTTCAGTGTTCAGTGTATTTTCGAGAATTGTCTCAGTTCCTTCGGAGAAAGACTATTGTGGGCGAGCCTGCGGCCATATAACAAGCATTTGTTATATATTGGATTCTTAATCGGTTTACGAATGTTTTGACCATTGATTGATGTGCAAAACGACGATAGTTACGTTAATTAGATTTAAAATGACTGAACAAATTTCAACTTTGATTAATTGATTCATGGCGCACAAATTAGAGGAAAACAATTGCGGTCAACATTTATCGAAATTTTGTTTCGAGCAATGTTGATTAAGCGGAGTTTCAGCCGATTCACTCACTACACTCTCGCCCGTATATGTATATACATACCTTTAGCTTAAGCTTTTTAAAGTAAAGTAAAAAAAATCTCGATACTTTTTTGACAATATATATTTGCAGTTTAAGCTTTTTAAGTAGAATGATATCGACACGTGCACGTATATACTACAAGTTTAAACTTTCTAAGTAGAGGAAATCTCTCTATGCTTTTCTGACGGCAAATACTTATTGTTTAAATTTTTTAAATGGAGCAATCCCGATACTTCCTTGACAGCACACTTATATACTTTTAGCTTAAGCTTTTGAAGTAGAATAATCACGATGCTTTCCTGACAATATACGCATGTACTTCTAGTTTAAGTGTTTCTTTTTTTCTTTCCAATTAACAATTTAAGATAAAGTTCTTGTCCAGTACGTTGACGGACATCGCTCGAAAACTGACATTAATTGCCTTTAAACAGTTTCTCTCAAATGAATTCGAAGCCTACCATATACGTTACGAATGCATTAACAATGACGATATACCATTAACTTGTAACTGATTGGCTATGTAAATATTTACCTGTAATTTTTTTTGAAATCTAAAAATACTTTTGTATTTTTCAAATAAATTAATGCCTTTATAAAAAATACAAAAAAAAAAAAGGAAGAAGTAAACAAGTAAAAACGGCTACAACAGCTTTACTAAGTAAATGTGAAAGCATTTCCGTTTTGGCAAGCAGCTCATTAGGTCTTTCGAGGTCTGTGTCTGTGACTACGTGTGTGTAATTGTGCGCATTCCAATACATTTTGCCTATAAATTTAATTGTTTAATGAGTAGAAAAACTTAAATTTCGTTTTCGAAACCTTACATATTTAAATTGAATTAATTAAATTATAAGAATAATTAATTATTACAAAAACTTCCATCTGAAGGTATATCTATATCATATATAAAAATGCTCATAACGGCAACGGCAACATTTATTGAATCTATCTTTTTGCAAACTTGCATAAAAAAAATTCTTATCGTATAAAATGGAAATTTTTTCAATTTGTTTCAGAAAACAGAAAACGAGAAAACATTTTTAATAGCTTTTGCTATGAACAGCAAGCAGATGATCAACTCAAATGTTGACTGATTCGTTTTTATTTATTTATTTTTATTTTTTTATTTTTATTTTTATTTTATTTTTTTTTTTTTTTTTTTGTCTTGTAACATAAACGAAGAAGAAGGAAAATATTTTATCGCCCAAAGAAAATTTGTCTTCAAGGGAATTTTTATTCCCCATCTCGTGGATGGATGGACGTATATTAGATTTCTCTTTAAGTTTGCAACACCGAAAGAACAATTCATGCGAGTCTGCATTCAAGCGTAAGATTCCCAAACGTTTCAACAATGTCCGGCTGTTGCTTCAATCTTCCGACTATCTGTCTTCACTTATGTGTCCTGCGTTCAGACACGCTACACATTGCACAGTGCACGCACAGCCGAAAAATTCAAATAGAAAACAATTGAAGCTTGAATGAGTTGTGGTCAAGCAGGTCATAGGGACTAAATGTGAGATTGTTGTACGTATGTACTTGGCATCAGGTAAAAAGCTGTTTTTTCCTTATTTTTGCTTTGTTGTTAAGCGGTGGATAGATAACAAAGACTCGACCTAAAACGACTAAAGGTGTGTTGTTTATTTAAACTATATTTTAGCGATAGAAGCGATAATATATTTTTTATTTTTTTATTTTTTTGCCATCATTGACGCTTACAGATCATTTAACAATTGACAAATGTGTGTTGCTGTTGTTTCAATTTGTGTTACAACACAACACGCCATTGCCAGTCAATTAAAGCAAAACAAATGGCTTTTCTTCTATGCAAGCAGCAGTTGTTGTTGCTGTTTGTAATTATAGTCTTTCTTCTAAAGACAAAAACACATGCTAAGAGATTACACTGAACGTGCCCAACTAAGCGTGAAAAGAACAAATTTTATACGAATTTAAAGGTTATTCAAATAATTACAGGTAAAGTGAATTGCTCATGAACTTGACTAATGAATGAAAGGCATTGCGAATTGCGGCAAGTACTCAATGTGGATGCATTTGTGTATGTTGTATAAAGCAAATAAATGTTTATTAACCCATTCAAGACCGATTGCATTCTGGATACAATGTGTGTGCAATGATAGTGAGTAACTTAATCATCGAGGTAAGACTTATTTATTGTATCCATCACCGAAGAATTTGGAGTATATTCATTTTGTCAAAATGTTTGTAACGTCCAGAAGAAGCAAGATCCCACACAAAGTGCTTCTTGATCAGCATCGAATTACTAATTTAGATTTAAGCACGTCCGTCTGTCCATCTGTTTGTTTGCGCAACCTTGTAGCGTTCGTAGTAAGTATTCTCCCGTTAACGAAAATGAAGGAATCGCCTACAAATTTGCAAAAGAATTTGGATCTAAACCTTTCAAAGAACATGCTTACAACCCCCCATATGCGTATACGGGAAAAACTTTTATTTCAAAAATTTGACATTCCTTTTAACTTAGCCTCTAAAATGGTAGATTCTAGGGCACGAGCATCAGGGATGTAGAAAGCAACCAATGGTAATAAGAGTGTTGCTTGCATCCTTTGCAAGAAATAGAAAGGAAAATCAAAATTTCCCTATTATGGATAGTGACAGTGATTTGGAAAAGTTGGAAAACATGAATTTGAGTATCGCACTTTTAGATGATACATAAGGTGAGGTTTTTGAGGAAAGTGTTTGGGAACAAACGATCACTTACCAGAAATTTTACCAAGAATTACAAATAGAAAATATTTGGCGTTGATACTATAAAGAGGGTCCAGCTTATCGGTCGGTAACCCTAGGTTATATTTGGAAGAATGTTTAAACCGCTATCATCAACCAAGCCATATATAATTTTACTTTGTAACTTCTTTCGATTTTCATTATGTCATGTTTTCATTTTATGAAAAAAAAAAAAAATTTCGATTTTGGGAATCATGTGTGAAAAAATTCGCTGTCTCGAATGGGTTAAAAAAAGTTTTACTTGAAATGAGATTTTTCAGATCTAGTATTTGCCGGTTTCTCTTGCGCTGTATTCAAAATGGCTCTCAAATTTACAAATGTTATTCAAAAAAGCTTGAAGGTAATGCACAAGCAGAGGTAAAGATGAAGAAAGCATAAGATTTCTTTCATATAAACTACCAGTGCTGGGTGGGAGGACACACAAACACTTTGCGCAAATTTATGTCTAAACCGTAATCCGCTGAACGTACTTAACGTGAAAGAAGCGTGTAACACATTGAAAAACGTAATAAAAAGTCAGTTGCTTGCATAACGTTAGAAAGATCATTGTCTGCTGTTTTTTGGGCTCACATCGGTTTCTTTCATTTTTAATCTGTAGAGAGCAAAAAACCTTTCAAAATCAAAACTTTTTTTTTACACAAGATTTTGAAATTGTAATCTTGAATTCTATGGATGAATGTGAGGGCGAAGAAGCAGTCCGCAACCAAAGCGCACAAAGGGATTCAAATGGATCAACCAGCGACCAAAACCTCTTAGTTATCGATCTAAACAAACAGATAAACGCAGTTAATAGTCTCCTTCGCTATTCCATGGCTTATCAAAAATGTATACACTTTATGTGAGCATAAAAATGTGTTTGCAGACAAAGGCTATGTTCGCAATGAACACTTGAAAAATCCAATGTACCCCGTGATGCGTCTGCTAACTGGCCAAAGCGAACTATTTCCATGCATTTTGAAAAAGCTTCGATAAATTCATCTGCCTGACTTAGGATCGGGTAAATATAAGTTGGATAATATTAACGCAAAAATGTCCACTTAACACTCAATACCAAAGTTAAATTTAGGGCTCACTCTTTTCTTTACGTTACATATAAATTATTATATGGAAATGGTCACAGGATGCCCTGCACATTCATGCATACCCTTATAATCGAACTTTCTTAAAATTCTCTACTGATTCTTAGATTATCTTAAGTACAGATCTAGACATCTAGCTACAAGGAAATGGTACGTAGACGGTTAAAAATTGGAAAATGGCAAAATTGGAGATGAAATTTGTCGCCCGAGATTTTAGAAGGCCATATCAGCGTAATATGCATAGTCCCTGCATATACCAAACGGAAGTCTACGCAATCGCCATGCGGCGATTGTGCCTCCGAATGCTTAAGAAGGCAGCGCAAGAGAGAGCGGATCTGCATCTATTTCGACAGTGAAGCTGCCTTAAAGTTCCTAAAGGGGCGAATGATAACATCTAGGCTTGTCTTGGAGTGCCTTCCAACACTGAATGAGCTAGGCACCTAATACGGATGCTTGGCCATCCGGGTATTGAGGGAACAAAAGGGCCGACTGGCTAGCCAAGAGGTAAGCACGAGCGACCATAATAGGTCCTGAACCTTTCTGTGGCGTACCAAGAATCAATATAAAATGACTGGCAATGCAATGGGCATGGAAAAAATCGGATTGGCATTGGAAGCAGTGCGCAGGACAACGGCAACCAAAAAGAATCATAAAATCCTCCGGTATGACACATAAACGACTGGAACTAAGAAAAAGATACCTACGTTTAGTCACGGACTTGTACACGGGTCATAACTCCCTCATGTATGATCATAAAACACATGGCTATTCATGCGGACTCATGCAGATTCTGCCAAGGGACAAATGAGACGATACGTGAAGATGAGGCCATCTGCAGAATCAGACACCATGTGTTTGATACGGTATGGTGCTCCGATCCAAAGAATGTGGTGGAATTCACAAGAATCGTAAAACGGGAGGGCTAGAGGCGTGGGCGAATACAATACAATACATTGTAGGCACCGGCATGGTTTGCCCACGCAATTAATAATAATCGCATCTAGCTGTCCAAAGTTATTAAGTAAGTTGAATCACCAGCTCTCCCTTTATAGATGATTCCAGTTCCCAAATTGTCATTCCCGGCATAACGTTGAAAAGTCATGCGCTCTTTGTTGGAACAATCTCACGTCAAATCTTAAAGATGCTGCCCGAAAGCGTTAGTCTCTTTAAGCAGAGATAACATTAGTTGCTTTAAGCAAAGATTAATTATCTTGAACAATCTACATAAGGTTCATATTAGCAATGCCGGCTCTTATTCATTGTTGGGTTTTTTCTTTACAATCGCTCTAACTCGTGGTGTGGGTTTAAGTGCTTAATTATTGGATTATTATCTAACTTTGAGAGAAGTCACATGTTGTAAAATATTTGAACTGCGCAAGTATTTAGGGATTTGGTTAATGTG
>CCAG010014909.1:0-14478 GCA_001077435.1 Glossina morsitans morsitans
TTCAGGGCTTCAGTTCTTCTTAATGACATACTTCACGAATGTGCTTCAACTCTCACAACCGAAGCCAGGACTATCCTTCAATCTATGAATTGTGTTCATAAAATCGAACTTGAAACTGTTATTGTGACGGATAGTGTGTGTTAAAAGCTATCCGGAATCCCGCGACTCCGAGCTGGACCCCAATTAAACTAATTAAGAATTATTATCACAACATGCAGTGATAAAATTAAAATTCTTTGAATGCCTCGTTATATCAGTTGATTGGGACATGAGCAGGCTGATCAAGTTGCGAGGTCTGCTGCGTCTGCACCCTCTAATTATGGACGATATCGTGATACATTCGAAGGAAAGTTAAAGAGAAAATATGGAATCAAATCTGCAATACTATCATCAGCACACTACTCCTCTCTTAACCCCCCAGCATTAAACAACAAATATTAACGTCAATGCATTCTAAAGAAGTCTTCTCCTCCAGTTTGCAATTGCGGGTAAACTCTTACATTAAAGCACATTTTTTATGACTGCGTAAAATTTTCTTTTGTTAGAAGAATCGTATTCGGGAAAACTAATCCTATGGACATCGCAAAATTACCTACAGAGCCCAATATCAATTTAATATATTGCTTCGTTAAAACTCGTTAAGACTCAATATCAAATTTTTTTTTTTTCAAAACAAGATGGGATAGCCTGTGCTGCTAGTGCTCAAATTGTTTTTTTATTTTAGTTTAAGAATTTGTTTATTTAGTCGAAAAAATTATAATAATAATGACGAGATTATTTATTATGGTGAAATATATGAAAGATTTTTAGATACCCTCGAGGCATTTGTAGGTGAGGCTTTCATGTTCAAACTTGATCTGATACTATTGAAAAGATGAAAGAATTGAGTTCGTTTCGTTTTTGTTTTTTTTTTATCCAATTTTATTGGATTTGTTTTTCAGTCACTTTTTCAGTTGCCATGCTGTCTATCAGACTCTTATCTGTCTACATATGATGACAAAATATTTTTATTAACTTTGCTGCCAAAATGATTTTCCTCGCTTTTATTATAAAAAAAAAATTTTTTAGCAAAAAAATATGTAGTTTTAGAGATTTTCATTTTAATTTTCTGTTTTTTCAAATTTTGATTTTTTTTTTTTTCTGTTGTTTTTATAGCGAATAATTGGCCTTTAGCCAAAATGTATTTAATTTTCGTTGAAAACAGTTCCCATGCTATGCAGGTAATTTTCCTCAATTAATCATATTAATATTTATTATTTAGGAAAAGAAAATAAATTCACAACAAATAATCAGAAGAGAAAGAATATAAAAATAAAAAAAAACAATTCGAAAATCATTAACAATTAAAACAAAATTATTATTATTTCATACGGAATTGAAGTATTTATTTTTCTATTTCTTGTACTCCTTCCTCTCCTTAAAAAATGCTGTGAGTATACTAGACTTATGCTTTGATTTGTAAATAAATCCATAAATGGACACCGGGACACACCTTGTTTTATAGTAAACTTTGAAATGAATTCATTGATGTCACTTCATTGTCCCTCCCTCTTTGTCATTTGCTGAAGTACTCAGGGCCGCAAAAAGTACACATATTAAACGAAAACTTAACATCCTTTGATACCCGATAGATAGATCTTTGCGGAAAAGTTGATACAAATAAGAAATGAAATTTCTATCAGCAAAATACTGGCGCTTTCAATTCATAGCAGATATTAGTTCAAGTGGGAGATTCATAATTAAAGAAAAAAAAATCCTCCCCCAATTTTTACACATTGACTTATGACTTATGAGTTAAATTACCACAGTGACTTTCCGTTGCTTTTTATAATTACATTGAAGACATGAGTTCTATATACATATACTACCCTACCTTCATATCCTACACCGCTTGCGGTACAAGAGTATATTAAGTTTGTGCGGATGCACGCAACACCCAGAAGGGCTTGAAAAAACCATAACTCTTGGATTGTTATTGGTTTGTCTTTTCGTGTTTTTTCTATGATCAATCATATGGGATATGTCCTCTATGGGTGCATGTCAAAAAGAGGCGAGTAAAGAGAAAGAGGGAGTAGCTACACTACGGGAAGTGTGTGGCATTATAGCACACATCAATCGTAATTCAAGCATGGTCTACCGGCAATTAAACCCCGATATGAAAAACTGATAGCCGCGCTTCCTAACTTCCTAGCTATTCGGTAGCCCATGGGTTACTGTTGTGATCATAGCAATTAGATTTTCCCACTTGTGAAAAACAGTACACGGGAATTGGAAATGGCATTTATTGATAAGCAACTTAAAAGCGAGCATATTATAGACGTATTAGTAAACCGACCGGAAGCATTTTAGGATCAAATATGCAGCCGATCCCGATGAACATTTTGATAAAAGTATGTTCGGAAATAATTACAAACGATCGTAATTTATAAACGAAAATAGAAGAAAAAAATTATCACATTTTTTTCAAGATTGCTTTACTTTCGTTTTTATTATGGCCACGTAATAATGGCATATGGCAATCATTTTTTTAATCTTCCCTTCGCTAATTCATTGTAGAATGCGTTTGATAAAGTTCCGCATAGAAAAAAGAACTTTTAAAATTATCTCCATATATAGATAAAAGTCATCAAAAATTCTTTCGCTCCGCTCGAAAATTGACATACGCGGAAGTTCTAACGCTAAAATAGCTCGAAACTCATGTTTTTTTTAAATTCACACAAGTGAAAACACTATATATTATTATAATATTCATATAAAAACTTTCCAAACTTTATATGGGAAATGATCGAAAAAATGGTCCAATTCGAACCATTTTCAATAGCGCTCGTCCTCGGGCCTCTTTGTATCATATTTCATCAAAATATCGCGAAAAGTGCGAACAAAAAAAAAAGTTCGAACAAAAAATACGAGATGGACAGACGGATAGACAGGTTAGATCGATTTAGAAAATGATTCAGAATCTCTCCCTCTCAATGTAACAATCATCCTTCCATCCTTAATATATCCTTGCAACACAGCCAGTGTAGGGTATAATTAGTTAAGATCTGAATATGAACTAAGCTGGGCTTAATTACTGCTACCCAAAGATGAGGGGTGTATTCATTTTGTTAAAACTTTTGCGACGCCTAGAAGGAAACATCAGGGACCCCAAAAAGTATATTTATTTTTGACTACCGTCAAATTCGAACTCGATGTAAGCATGTCCGTCTGTCCGTCTATGTAATGTCCGTTGTAAACATTCTTCTGGCCGCAAAAATGAAGCTATCGAGTTTAAATTTGCCAGAAACATTGGGAGTTCTTGCACGCAGATAGGCATTAAAAATGGACCAAATCGGCTAAAGGACACGATTGCAGCACCACGTAAAGTGAGAACACACTTGTTTTTCAAAAGGAATAAAAAATCTTTGTTCACTACTCGTAAACTATAGCAGATATATGTTAAAAAATATGAACATGTACTCTGTAGGCAATGCTGTAGTACCTATACAAAAATGGGCAAAATTGATTACGCCTACCCAATATTATAGTGTATCAAAAACTTAACTTTCTTTTTAATACCTTTATAAGGCGCAAAAAGAAGTTTCATAAAAGCCCATAAAATATATAAATTCTTGGCCAGTTCCAAATTGGGAACGCACCTAAACACGTCCATCTGCCCGTCTGTCCGCCCGTCTTTCTGCGCCACTGTGTAATATTGTGACAAACCATATTGAAATGAAGATATCGGCTACAAATTTGGACAAGAATTTGGAAGTGACTTGAAGTTTTCCAAGAACATGCCTACAACGCCCACAGGCTTATACGACTGAAAAGTTTCAATTTGAAAATAGAAAAAATTACCTGCGCCCACACTTTTACTCTTTTGTCCTTTTTAAGGTAACGATGGTGGGTATAAAAGATTCGGTCACGACCGAATATCATTTTCTTCCTTGTTATTATTACCACGATTATGCCTAAGGAACAGTTGGACCGGCTCATGACTTCGGAGCATATTTAGCAAAACGCGAATAGTTGTTAAGCATTTTTCTGCATTGCAAGTTTATGGTTTTCTTGCATTTTTTTCGATTTTTTCGGAACGATATACATATATATTTTTTGCTTAATAGAGAGGCTTTGAACCTTCTGGGAGGATACTTGCAAACGATGTCATTATTCGCTAAAAAATTTTTCCCCGAAATTTCGGAGTTTTCCGTAAGCAAAAAGTATTGGACATACCGACTGACAGTACTGTATGCAACTTTAATGACGCTATGACTGGTGTTCTAAAAATCAATAAAGCCTTGGAGATGGATATTGATATCCAATCATAAAACTTCTGCAGTGAAGCCGACACTAACTGGGTCAAAAAGCTGAGCGGTCTTTGTACAGGTGCCGTAAAGCCGACGAATTATAGCATAAAATCTTCGAGAAAAGGGAAAGAGACGGAGTATTTGAGCTTGGAAAGACAGTTTTGTGGATCTGGAATCGCAGACTAATAGGAAAAATGAAACAAGAAATGTATTGTGGTAGATATGAAATGTGTATAAACTTGAAATGCGAAAACTTTAAACGCGTTTATCTCGAGACACAGCTTTTGAAATTGACAAGCAGCATAACTGAAATAATTTTCAAATGTTTTTTTTAAGTTCGAAACAACATTCGATAAGTTAGTTTAAACACTGTTTGTTCGTAAAAGAGCGCCGTGCACTTTTTCACAGAAACACTTGCCGCTTACACAAAAATCCATGTTTTCAGGAAGCTCCTACGTATTTCAAGGGCTATAGGAATGTAAATTATTTGGTTCTTTTTTTTTTTTTCAATTTACATTTGGACCAGCTATACTGTTTTCCGCAGCATGGCTGCAGAGTTGCTATTTTTTAAAAGTTTTAAAAAAAGAAAAAGATTTTTTTTCTAACACTTAAAGGTGTATCGAATAAATTCCTAAAATATTATTATCGTGCTATATTTCCTTTCATTAAATAAAATTGTCAGAAAAAAGAATTTTTTTTTTTTTTTTTAGTCTCCTACTGTGGTATACCCCATTGAGCGGTGAAGAAAAATTGTATTTCAAATGGCCCGTAAAGCGCAGATCGTATCTTGCTTTCGCGTAAGTCGGCGAGCTGGTGTGTGTGTGTATGTGTGTGTGTGCGTGTGTAGCACTTCTCCAGTCAAATCGGAAATAAGTATTGTGGATCTCTTAAGGCATATACATTTGCGAATTACGCAAGATGTTAAATCGTCTCTTCCGTAACCGTCAAGTTTTCATATCTTTTTTATCTGCTCTCTTGGTCGGGACAATAAAAATATGTTTTTACTCGAGCATCACCGGAAGAGATTTAAACAAACAGAAACTATTCATAAGCCCAATTGATAATCTGACACGACTATTATTACACAATTTTTTTATATATGTATTTTTTTTATGCAATTTCTTGAGCTAACTGAGTTAGTTTTCCAAGGTTGAACTTAAATGTCCTTTCAATATGTCTCTTTGTTATATACGTAACACAAGCTACGCTATGTTTATGCGTATGTGTCATTTATTATTGCGAAAAAATTGGAGGGAGCAGCTTGGACCTAGATCACGGGCGTATCTTTTTACAAATTTTCAGATCAATGGCTTTTGGTTGCGAGATGAAAAGACTTTTCACTTTTTATTGTATTTTTATTTATTTTTATATTCTTACTTTTTTTTATTTAATTTTAATTGTTTATTTATATTTTTAACTTTTTCACCTTTTTCGAGATTTTTTTTCAATAGCTGCTTAAGAAAATGTTTTTACGAAACACCATCCAACTGCTATGATTGTCTTTTCTCATAGCGCTATGTATGCCTGCGAACACAAACAAACGATTCTTTGTAAGAAAAATTATGTTGCACACCACATACACAAACATATACACAACAAAAAAATAAAAAATAAAAAACACAAGCAAATACAACAATTATATATGAAACGCGGTGAATTAATTTTGTTTGTTTTTGTTTTTTACTCAATATAAACAATTGGCTCCTTTAATTCGAACATTCACATTACACATCCACGATACACGTATATCCGTAATACAACATTTCGTTATAAAAGCATTCAGCAAACTAAGCAAAATTCAAAGTTAAATCTCTCAAGCTTACGAAACTGGCGAAAAAAAAAAAAATAATAAAAATAAAATCAAATATTGTTGTTTTTATAAATGCTTCGATTTCTGAGAGAAATATTTGGGGGCGATATAAGTATTTGTAGTTAAAAAATGTAGCGGGGCAGATGCAAACGTTCTTACATTCCTACGTTCTATAGTTTATTGCTAGTTCTCAAAACTACAGATAGATTTATTGAGTTGCTTTACTTTAATGCCTCTTACGTCTTTTCCTCTGTTCGTGTAATGAAAACAAAAAACAAAACAAAAATCGCTTAATAAATCGATTTCTCTTTTCTGGTTTGAATTGCGATAAGAATTATGCGATTTTCATACACGACCTTACATATTAGTTTGTTGTTTTTTTCCTTTGATAAAGACTTTCAACCATAGTCTGGACGTCTACGTCTTATACGGTAATTAAATGCTAATTAACATATCAAATATTGTGTGGTTTCGCAAAACTAGCCATAAGTAAATAATCGAAAAGATGTTAAGAACATTCGTATGGAGTGAAACAAAGACGAATTACCTGAGAATTTATTTAGAATTCATTAAATAAGATAAGAATATGGAAAAACATTTTCGATAATTTTCTGCCCATTAACATAGCTTAAGCACAGATTGGGATTTTAAATTGTGAACCACAGTACTATTGGGTTTTTAGTAAAAAAAATAAATAAAAATAAAAGGCAAAACACAATAACCAATAAACGCAACCAACCTGTAACCTTTCTTCCCTGTTAATGAAAAAAGCGAAACAGATGCCGGTTTTGAAGTGCCTGACATATTTGAAGTTTCAAAAATGTTCAAATTGTTTGAATATTTTCAATGTTTCAATGAGCATATGTTATAAAATACATAAGAACTCTATTTATATAAAAATGCAAAAGTCAAAGATAACTAACTGCAATCAATAACAATCCAGAAGCGACAACTTGCATCAGCTAATAAAGATTCTTTATTAATTATTTATCGCTAAGAATTTTACTTAAACATTTTGGAAATTAGGAAAATTAGAAAACGGATAAAGCAATCTTAGATATCTTTAAAATGTATACAATACATTATTGTAGGAAGAATTATTATTATTATTATTATTATTATTATTATTATTATTATATAAATTTAGCCAGAGAATAAATTCTAAGACTAAAGTCTTAAAGCACTAGCGGCGTCTAAGGCTTTCCGCTTTTATTTTTATTAATACTATTTATTATTATTATCATTATTATTATTAAAAACTCTACCGCACTTGAGGTTTGAACCCACGACCATTGACTTGCTAGTCGAGACTCTTGCCTACTCGGCCACTCAGGCGGATGTAGGAATAATTTAAAATCGTATATCTGTGCTATTTAGTTGATTTTTTTTCTTTTCAATCGAAAATTTTTTTATTTGCTTTTCCAAGTTTTTCGTCTCTAACTTCTATCAAATAGTATTGTCACTTCTATTCTTTCTAATTATATAATTTTTTTCAATCTCCTTCAAAATACTTAAAGAATTTGTTAAAAGTGTTACGAAGTTTAAAAAAGAAAAAAATCTATTAATAATTCAAAAAAAATTACGTTCAACGTCTGAATACACACGAATTTTTATTCTTTTCTATTCTATTCTTTTCTTTTCGAATTTCTATTCTTTTTATTCTTTTGATGTGTTGGGTATGCGAAATTCAGCCACTACCGAATATAACTTTCTTGTTTGTTTTTTTTTTTTTGTCCGAAATAATTTTAAATAAATCACATAGTCGATAAAGATAAGATCTCCGCAAAGGTTAGATTGCAATGAAATTCAAGGCAGAAATGTTAGAAAAGTAATAAAAGTGAACGTAAACTCTTTGATACTTTGCCCACCGGCCTCATGAAAAGGGCTGATTTGCATAGACGAAAATATTAACCAATAAAAGCGGGAATCCTTGTGCGCGTAAGAGAAATAAGACAAACACATCATTTGCTCGATGCGACAAGGATTCAATTGTCATCTGAAAGGAATAAAGTCGATTAGGAGTGTTTGTTCCTTTATGCTCGGTGCGCGCTGGTGGCATCTTTCTCTAAATTTATTTCCATAAGCCGTCTGAATAGTTTTTCTAATTTTGTAAATAAAATCTTACGATGTTTATAACCCAGTGATACAAACTTAATTTGAAGTATATTAGCAAGGAAACAAGTAATAGCAATACAGTGCACCATGGCCTACAATTAAATGCCCTACACCACTTCGCTTAATACAGTTATTCATATTGCGACTACACAGCGTAAGGCTTCATATGAGAAGTGCTCGCAAGACCAGTCCGATTCGAATCATTTCCAATAACGTTCGTGTTTAGAGAAAAAGCGCGTTTGTGTGCTAGATCTAATCAAAATATCTTGAAAATAGCGACCTGATTGAATACAAGACCGACAGATCGGTATGATAAATGGATAGTCTATCTCAAGTCCTTCACGATGTTACACACATCCGCATAAACTTAACGTACCTTTGTACCACAGGTGGCGTAGAGTATAAATATTTGAAAAGCATATAAAGTGCAAAAATAAAATTTTTCCATAGTTTCCTTTGTAACACAACAAAAAAAAAAGAAGACAAATACAAGGAAATCAAAAATAATTCGCTCTAAATATTTCATATATTTATGTATCCAAGTGATCACAGTAGAATGACGAGTGACGACAAGAGGTCAAATACTTATTACCATATTAATAAAATAAAATGAAAACATATGTCAAAATGAAATTTTCTATCTTTCAAATTATAGAGCAGAGAACAGTTTTCGATTTCGATTGAAATTTTTCAGTTTGTGAAAAAATATATTTTTCACTTAATAAAATGTCTCTCTCTCTCTCTCTCTCTCTCTCTTTCACTCTCTTAACAAAGAGGGTTTCCCTGCACACGCACACCACCTTGCATACAAGCTCAGAAACACGAAATCAAAGCTCTTGTTATGTTTGCAAACGAAGCGGTCAGAGCTTTGGTAAAATGAAAATACTTTTGTTAAAGTTTTACTTATCTGTATAGTGAAAATCTCCACGCATACATACACTTTTCGATGAATAAATAATCAAAAGACTGCAAAATAATAGATGAGAGAGAAGAGCATTAGTTGCGTAATATTTTGCAATAATTTTTGACTTTTCTCGAGAATGAAATGAAAATATTGGGAAAATAATGGATAGAAATAATCAATAGCCAAAGAGAATTTTTTTACCCGTAAAACAGACTTGCCAGAGTAACAATTTTCATAAATTAATATCATATTGTGCAGGAATCGCTTCTTCCTCTTTTTTGTAAGCTAAAAAATTAAGACCACTTGTTACGATATATTATTGATCATGTGATGTACTTTTAAGGCGTTCAACAACTTCGAGGCAAGTGTACTAATTACGTATCTTTCAGTTAACTAGCTTTCACTTGGAAAGCGTAACTTGAAAGTCATTTGGTTTTGCATAATGTACCGCTTTTTGTGTGATTTGAAAATAAAGGTCAAAGTTGACGTTTGTTTGTTTACAAACCCAAACACCATGATGCACTCAACACACAATCATAACACAAACGTAAATAAAAACATTGCTATATAAATTTTTTGAAATAATAAGTGAAATAAAGTAAAGTAATAAGCACTTTTAATAAAGCAAACGGAAAACGCATGCAAAATTCCGAACAATCAGTTACATATCTTTCCCAGTCGGTGCCATAAAACATTTACACACACAAGTAATAGTCAAAAATCTTTATTATAAATAGGTAATGTTTTTGAAAATGCTTTCTATCAGTTACCATCGCAAGAAAAATCTCTCGAAATTACCGGATTCTCGCAAATTTGAAATTTCTTGTTTTGCTTCAGTTTTTGTGTTTGGAATTTGCTCTGTTTCCAATTCACTGCTGTTTTCTCTTATAAATGCGAACAATGCTAACGCAAAACGTAAGCAATTTAGGTTGCACGTGGCTTGACATATATGGGAAGGCGTTTCTCGCATCTGTTATGCATATGTGAAGCTAAAAACTCGAAAATGAAATCTAGCTAACACGGTACATAAATAGTACCAAAATTTCAAGCATTGCAAGCAAAGTGTTTCACAATAAAATTTCAAAATAATTTAATAACGAATTTTTTCCTTTCCATTATTGCACTTTTGAACAAATTTCTAGGATATGTTCTGCAATTTGTAAAAGTATATGTAAATAATGCCCAGCTAAAGGAAACCAAAATAAATAATAATGATAATCAAATACATTTTGTAAAATCACATTAAAGCAAAGAAATTATTTTTAAAGTAAGAGAAAAAGTTTTTGAAAAATTAATACAAATTCTGAAGTGAATAAAGTAAATGAAGTTTGGCTTTTTAAAATTTAGCTGCTAGATAAATGAAATAGAGTATAAGGAAACGGAAGAAAACGAGGAATTTTTATTAAGAACCAAATAAAGAGAAAACAAAATGATAATAAAAAAAATAATATTGAAAAAATTTTAAAAAGAAAAAGTAAAATATTAAATAGATCAAAGTTATGAGACATTAATACTTGTGCGTGCATATGCTTTACACGCTTCCGCATACGCTAACATTTATTTAGGGGAAATTGCACGCAAACACAATTTAAAGAGCGTTTGTCAGAATACCGATGTATTGTTAGAAGTTTATATACCATACCAACAACGGTACCATTTGCCAGTTATTGTTTCGACGTAAGCATCATGCGAAGCTGTGGATAATTGATGAAGTACATGAAATGGAAAGCGCCAGCAAACGAAATTTTTTATTTGCCGCCCGAATCAGGCTTATCTTACTCAAGTTTTGGACGAAGTCATAGAATCCATGTATTTGAAGTATTTTACAGTTGATAACAGTGCCGAGTTTTACGTTCTGAACAACTTTATGTTACCGAAAAAACTGGCAAAGCTGGCGTTCCGTGCTACTATAAAACTGACTTACATTTCACATTGCCAGCAAATGTTCTTAAGAGATAAACACATTGTTGTAAGGGTAAATGCTACGTTTTGCTACTTACATGCAAGCAAGAGCAACATCTACAAACACTTGACCACATTTCTGAAGAGCTTATTAGCAGAGACAGCGAATTAACAAGATGGTCCAACAATTTGTTTAAAGTCCAAGCTGGAAGAATATTACGGACTTTCTGTGTTTCTGTTACTAATAACAGTAGTAATGCTGTTAACTAGCACCTATTTGACAGTTTACTATTTCGTTCTCATTCATCACTTATATAGGCGAAGGAGATCTTCACATCGTCAATATGACGTCGCATACTTTCAAACGTCTCCAAAGCCGAAGCACACACAAGGATACAAAGAGGATACAAATTTGACGTTGCCGCCATAAAAGGGCTTGCTTTCATGTGTATATTGGGTGGTCCAAAACGTAGACCTATGTGGTCCAGATTCCCTACCATTAATTTCTCATGCTATATTACCGCTACGGGCGGATTTTCATGATAACATATTAAGAATTAAGCCTTCTTGCTAAAGGGCTTACCATTCATCAGGAACTTTGTATGGAATGTCGCTCAAAATATATGCGTCTGGTCCAAATTTGGTTCAGTTAATTTAGATAATTTGTCAAATTACTATTATGGACAAATCTTCATTCTAATACATTAAAAATCAAACCACTACGGCCTATAAGTGTTTAATATTTTATGACAATATTTGTATGTGATAAGGTGCAAAAAAATAGACCTACTTAATCCAAGCTTAGTATGCTTATGGTTTATATTAAATTACTCTTAATTAAGAATTAATTTTTATCAAAAAATAGCAAAAATTTGACATTTTCGTCATATGAAGGCTTATTTCTCATTAGGAACCTTATGTGGGGTGGCGTTCAAAAAAATTAATCTACGTGATCGATATTCCGTAAGATTAATTTTCATGCCAATTTACAATTACGGGCCAATTTTCAACATGGAATATTGAAAATTAGATCGTTTTAGCTTATAAATATTCAGTTTTCATCGGAACGGTTATATACCATTACATTTCAAAAATTGATCCACCCGATCCAAATTTTTCACACCATCACACATCAATGCCGATACACTATCATTCAGGGATTTTTGTCACGAAATTCTTAAAGTAACAGTATTCCTTCATGTAACGATTTTCCAAAATATGACGCTATATGGTTTTTGAGTGTCGAAAAATGATCTGATCTGAACCATCAATTCAATTCTTCTTTGAGTTAAAACATGTCGGTGCATTAAATTTCATTAAAATATGTCGAAAATTGTGACCTGTACGTTGAACACAAAACATGTATACATGGGCGGACATCAGACAGACAGTGTTTTGCATACATCTTAGCAAGCTTACTATACCGTTGTACCACAAGCGATGTGAGGTACATAATCAATCAAAGAGAACCCTAAAGGTTTGTAAAAATTTCAAAAAATAACCCAATGAATATTAACAAAGTCATGAAAGTTAAGTGCGAATACGTGATTTGCAATGAAAATGAATTTAAATTTTCATACATTCCCCAGCATTGCTTGTTACTTTAAACGGAGACAGCGATAGTAATACCGAATGAAATGCACTTTTGTTTTATAACATATCCTAAGTAGTGTATCTTGTACTCTTGTACTTACCAACGGAACGCGTATGGATGAAAATATACATCAGAGATTCTATAAATTATATATATATGCACTATGCTGATCGGTGCGACTAACGAAACCAATTCTCCAAATGAAATCGATCTTTTCGATCGAAGGCTTTTTATTTCTGTAGTGCTCAAAAGTACAAAAACTGTATAGAATTTTAAGCTAATATATACAGGATATGCGCGATACTATATGCGATCCATAGCAACTGAACGGATTTTCGGAACGGATCCATAGCAACTGAAAGACTGTTAATTAATGGAGTGCTGCCAAATTTTATTGAAATACGCTTTAAAACATATACGATATAGAATCGAATGAACATACGAGCGATATATATATCAACTGAGCATAGTTTTGATCATCTTGCCAGCTGAAATATCACTCATAAGCAGAGGCCGAGTACAGCTACATTCGCGATTTCATATTAGATGGGTGCTCTGAAATATGTCTCAGGAAACACATACTATGGATTTCCTACGACTATTGGAAATCTTAAGATGGAAAGTCAAAATTTGATATATGCCATCTTAACTAAGTCATACAAATCAGGCTTGGTAGTAATAGATTCGCTTTAAAACGAATATAATTTCTTTTCTTCTTTACCTGTATTGCACTCGAAATGTATAGCTTTGCTATGTCATTTCATAGATTGAATGAATGTACCAGTTCCAGATTCAGTCTTACCTTGATGGATGTACAATCAAATGAAAAGCCGATCATTTTTATTTAATTTGTTTTTAAGGTAAAAAAAAATCCTGCAATCGGTTGTTAATGAATTTTAGGATTTAGCCGTTTCATCAAATCATTTAAACCGTGTTCTTTGGAAGTGGCGTACGCCCATATTTTAATTTATATGAACATAATTAAGGGATTGCATTTGAATGTATGTTTATTTTTTGTATACATTTTTTATACCATACACCACTTATGGTACTGGGTATATTAAGTTAGTGCGGACATATGTAACACGCAGAAGGGTTTAAGATAAACCCCGCCTTTTATTATACCGATCGATTCAGAATCATAAGCTGAATTGATTTGTCCGAGCCTGACCTGTCTGTCTGTCTGTCCATCTCATCTCTATCCATGTAAAGTTGATATTTTGATCAAATTCGGTACAGTGACGCGTTTTGGCCCAGAGACGAACGCTATTGAAAACGGTTCGGATTAGTCCACGTTTTCGACCATTCCTCATATAACGTCCCATTTTCAATTATTCGCCGAAGGTGGCTAAGTAGTAGTATTTGGGCATTCTAAATTGGTATGAAAACTTTGGACCGGATGGGGTAATTTTTGAAGCCCCTTTCATATAACAAAAAGTGAAGTTTATACGACAAAAAGGTATAATATTCCAAGCTTCATGAAGGAAACTATATTATAATAGGAATTTAACATAAAAAAATTAACTGTATCAAATTTGTACCATCTCGGTCTATTTTTTGGAATTTCCCCTAATAACGATTTTCACGAAAATTGATGCTTTATAAAGCAGAAAAGTCTAGGTTTTAAAATGTGATGATGAAAATTGACCCATAATTGTAATTTCATACAAAAATAAGGCTTGTGTTAGTCAATGTGGTGTAATGCACTTAATCATCGGCCTTGCCCGACTTGTTTTACATTTTTTTAAAATATTAAATTGATTTAGGTTTATAATGATGTCGGTTTTAATATATTAGTTGAAAGAACTGTGTGTGTGTGTGTGTGTGTGTGTGTGTGTGTGTGTGTGTGTGTGTGTGTGTGTGT